>JAJJWW010006836.1:0-75933 GCA_023531295.1 Papaver armeniacum
TTGATTAATTGAGTTTAGATTAATTAATTGGGTAGATTAAAACTTTTGAAATTATGAATTTAAGTTTGAAATTTTGTTTTTGATTGAACTCATGTGGGAAGATTGTTGATGAATTTTTTTCTTTCGAGAGTATTTTTTCAACGAAAATGAAAGCATACTACCCTAGAACACTTCTAAAGAGGATTCTGGTGATGTATGAAATCATACTCAAAATTAAAGAAGAAATCATTTCAGTTGTGAAACTATGAAAAGTCGGCAAGGTCGACGAATGAAGAAGATGCCGGGCTAACTTTAGTCGGCTTAAGGTCGATGAATGAAGAAAATGTCGGCTAGCTTTGGTAAGAAGCAAGGTCGATGTATGAAGAAGATGCCAACTTTATTATTTTTGACACACAGGAAACTGTTGTAAATGCTTCACTAGTCGGCATCTTATTGATTTTTTACCTTGCCGGCTACCTTATAGTTGACAAGGTCGACAAAAAATACCTTGCCGACTATAGGATTGTTGACATACAGAGAAAGGTGCTACAAATGCATGATTAGTCGGCAAGGTATTAATTTCATAACCTGCCGACTAAACTATAGTCGGCAAGGTATAAGGATGAATACCGTCCGGCCTGTAGAATGCTAATTTCGAGAGATGAAAAGTCGGCACGATATTCAACCCCAGGGAAGTCGGCGCCGACCATTAACTTCGGCAAGGTCGACAAAATACCCGCTTGGACTTTTAGCAAAAATGTTGAATCATAAGGGTTTTGAGATTGGGTATGATTTTGTACCCAATCTGCAGTATACGTACTCGGTTTGAGATCTCAAAATCATACCCAATCTCAAAACCCGTATGCTTTTTGTTTTTTGATTTTTGATTTTTTTTTTTTTTGAAAACAGTTTGAGATTGGGTACAAAAAAAATTTGGTAGGTTTCAGTCGGCAAGGTTTAAATTTGGTTGAAAATAGTTGGGACAGTTTGGTCTTTAAGCATCTTTTAGACACCCCTTAACACGCTACAAAATGGGTATACGTATACCCCAATCTCGCCCGGCTTTTTAGGTGTTAAAAAGGTTGAAAAGAATGTGATTTTTGAATTCCTTGTTATCTTCCCAAGTAAAGAACCAAAATGGGCTCCCTAAAAGAAAAGAATCTCATTCTTTCTTACAAAGTTACAAAGCTTGAAACATGTTATCTCTTGTAGTCTCTTGTGAACATCTCTATCTAGGTTTAGTAGATAATGGAGAGAGGCCATAACCATAGCAGAGTCTCTATGTTTTATCACAAGTTTTTGAATTATGTGGTAGACAATCCTGTTGTGCGAGGTATCAAACGGATCAAAGCAGGATGTAGTCATCATACGAGTGATAGTGGATGTAATCATCATCTGGATAATAGTTTGAGCAGAAGAAATAGCAAGACCAGTACCGATGCTAGCGTGGTTAATATCGTTTATATGCCGGGCGAAGGGTTCGATCAAAATCCAAGTGATGTTGTCCCTGAAGATAAAATTGCTCCCTCTCCACCACAACTTGCATTGAAGAAAGGTAGTGCTGTGTTAGGTGGTAGACGAACCCAGGTTCAGAAGCCTCTTGTTATGCCTCACAGCTCAAGTACAGCTCTTGCTCCCTCAAAAAGTGTCAGACAAAAATAACTTGCAGCCTGCAGCTTACTAGCTAG
The DNA here is from genome assembly GCA_023531295.1 of Papaver armeniacum. Classification (NCBI taxonomy): domain Eukaryota; kingdom Viridiplantae; phylum Streptophyta; class Magnoliopsida; order Ranunculales; family Papaveraceae; genus Papaver; species Papaver armeniacum. The sequence goes on from JAJJWW010006836.1 coordinate 1,668, forward strand.
GATTTCGTGACAACTTCTACCGGATCGAGGATTTAATTTCGGTGATCGGTCTGTATCGCTGCCGGTCGGTCTTCCGGTGATCGGTCTGCAGCTAAAGAATGTTGTGAACTCTGTTTTCTTCAAGAAATAAGTGATATGTGTGTTTGTATACTTTTTTTTTTTTTTGTCTCTCTTTCTCTCTGTCTTAAAATTGTAGAGCTGCAATTAACCTTGATGAACTTTTAATGAAGGTAATCAAAAAATTTACTGCAAAATTTTCTGATTGTGTTTGCATCCTCCGTGCCAAATAACACATGCCCGGTGCGGGCATAAATCTTGTATCCCTTAAAAAAAAAAAAAAGGGCATGCTTCATTTTCAACCTTCAACAAAGAAATGCATGTTCCATACATACATACTTCCAAAATGGATAACGGTTATTATAGCCGTTCATTTTCACACTTCAGCTAAGTACTAGCAGGAAAATGGATTCCATCCTGAAACACGCATTTCCAAGTTCCACCCCATCAGAATTCTGTCGTTTCCAGATTCTCGACCCATATATATATAGACTAATCCCATATACCAGAGACAAGTAGCCTACAAAACCTCGGAATTTCACTTACTTGAGCCTAATCCCCTTATCCGGAAAAATTCCAAGCTTTTCTTTTCCATAATGGCTAAAATTTCAGAGAAAGATATGAAAAATGTTGAGAGGAGGATTGGGTCTGTAGCAAATCACATTATTCATTCCACGAACAGTTCGAATTCAGTGTCGTCGTCGTCGTCATCGATTCAGATGAATAGTACTTCAATGAATGATAGTTATCATAGAGTTCATGGAGAAGTTCCTAGTCATGATGTTGTATGGAGAACCACTTGTGATGATTTAGGAATTCAATTCACTGACATTATTTATGAGAAATCTGTTGGGGAAGGGATTGCAAAGGTAAAAAACATTCTTTCATTTACTCTTTTGATCCATTTTTTAATCTGAAAATCTGAGTGTAGTTTATATGGAATTTAAGATACTAATTTTGCTGTAATCTTTGACTGATTTTTGAAGATTACGATAAACCGACCGGAGAGAAGGAATGCTTTCCGACCGCAGACGGTTAAGGAGCTAATCCGTGCATTTAACGATGCCAGAGATGATTCTACTATTGGAGTTATTATCTTTACAGGGAAGGTGTGTATGCATTGTTTTAGATACCTTCCAATTCTAAATTTCAAAGTTGGCCGGAGATGTAATTACTGTTTTACGGTACTGGCAGAAGTGCATTATTGAGAACTTAGAGTAGTGCATTATTGAATGCTACGGAATCTGTTGTGCAGGGTACCCAAGCATTTTGTAGTGGTGGAGATCAGGCATTAAGAGGTAAAGACGGATATGCCGATTATGACGATTTTGGTCGCCTTAATGTTTTGGATCTTCAGGTATGAACTTTGTTATATTTTGTGAACACAGACTGTTCTTCTTCAAAATGCACCTTCTAAGTTCATTTTCCTTATCTTCTGTTTTTGTCCTTCTTATACAGGTACAAATACGGCGCCTCCCCAAACCTGTAATAGCAATGGTAAACCTGAGTACTTCAGTGTCCTTTTTTCCTTCCATGTATATAAGCAAGGGTTTGAAAGTATAACTGTATATGATTATGCCAGGTTGCAGGTTATGCGGTTGGTGGAGGACATGTCTTGCATATGGTTTGTGATTTAACAATAGCTGCTGACAATGCCGTGTTTGGCCAGACAGGTCCAAAGGTACTCATATTGCAGCATCTTCTCTGATGCTAGAAACTTATGATGGCACATGATTTTTCAAGCTCTTGATTTGGGATGTTTTATGAGCATTCTTTGGAATGTTAATTTTAATGCATATCTACAAATTGCACACTGAAGTTATTTCTGTTATCTCCTCTAAGTACCTTTTACGGTGGATTTGTGCAGGTTGGAAGCTTCGACGCAGGTTATGGAAGTTCCATTATGTCTCGTTTGGTAAGTGTTGAAACTGAATTCTCTGGCGCAGTGGGGGAATCATAGTCTTAACATGTTATTTTTCTTCTGGTGGTGGTTTACCAGGTCGGGCCGAAAAAAAGCACGTGAAATGTGGTTTCTAGCTCGATTCTACAATGCTTCTGAAGCAGAGAAGATGGGACTGGTGAACGTCGTAGTACCGGTGAGTTTACAATCAACTACTCCAGGTGGCTACTGTATTGTTTTCAGTATCTTTATAGGAGTAATAAAGACTTGTTTTCTTTCCTGTTTGTTAAACAGCTAGAAAAGTTGGAACAAGAAACAGTCAAATGGTGCAGGGAAATAATGAGAAACAGCCCGACAGCAATTCGTGTGACCAAATCTGCTCTCAATGCAGTGGATGATGGTCATGCCGGTCTTCAGGTAATTTCTTGTGATTCCGCCACAATCCATGAAACTCAATTGATTAAACCTTTATGAACCGAAGATCTATCTGTTTACTCCTATTGACAAAAAATTTGCTTCATTTTTTTTCAAATGTTCTATTGCAGGAACTAGCTGGAGATACCACATTGCTATTTTACGGTACTGAGGAAGGGAATGAGGGGAAAACAGCTTATATGCAGCAGCGACCCCCAAATTTTGCCAAGTTCCCTCGACGACCTTAGACGTTTACTGCCATGCGGTTATGTGTTTGTAATTTCAATAATCTTACTACAGATCAAAAGGAATAACCTAATGATCTTATCCAGAGTGTTAGAATAAATGTGTGCCGTTCAACTTAGAATTTGAAGTATGAGAGTGATTCTGTTCTGTTTTTGCACTTTCTTTATGACAATAAATGTTATGCCCTTTGCTTTCTGAAAGCCTATCATCATTCACTTGTATTCTCCCTTACAAAATGAGTCATTTTTATTTTTATCTTTTTTGTGAGGAAATAGGGGTCAAGGTTTGAAAATATATGCCACTTAGAACATCTTCAATAGGAAATTTCAAATTTTATTTGCCAAATAAGATTTAATATTTCATTTTCCACTAGAGACTGGTTCATCATTCAGAATTCCAGATCTTCTCATTCTTCTTCATTATGTGTATATCATGTGTGTTATTGTTCCTCGTCTTGAGAAAATTAGAATACCAGAGAGCTGACGACTTTGGTGTTCTCTTCAACTCTATGTCATCGAAATCGACGTGAACAAGTCCATATCGTGATTGATACCCGGATAATACCTCAAAAACGTCTAGGAATGACCACACAAAGTATCCTTTCGCATTTGCACCGTTTCTGTAACAAGAATTATATTTATATTAATTCTTCTGAATCAGGTGATTGCCTTGATGGCGAGTACTAATGACATACCTTGGTTGATGACAGATGATAAGTTAAATTGTACCTGATTGCCTTTAATATGTTTTCAATGAACCCGCTAACATAGTTGATCCTTGCAGTGTCATTGAGAGACTCGTTACGTGGCCCTCCAAAACCTAATCATACGAACATGCAATATTTCTAAATTACATCAAGACATGAAAAGATCACAATTATAAAGAAAGTGTGACAATTTTAGACCAATTACCATTTTCTTGAACATAGACAGGAGGATTTCCATAAGAGTCCTTCAAGTAGTTTAGCAAACTCAGTAAACCTGAAGGATTGGAAGGCAAGGAACCAGGAACAAATTGACTAGTTGGTGTATCGTCTTTCGTACCTGTACATTGATTGACAACATTGCTGCACTTAGTCATGTTAGTTTCATGCACAAATCTGACTGACTAATTTCAATGACGTGATATACCTGCAATTTGAACCCCATATCACCGTTATAATCTCGAGGACTAGTTTCCCAACTGCTCGAGTCATCTTTTACATAAACCGTGAAATAATGGTTTAACCCGATGAAATCCCACGATTTCTTTATGAGGTCGGACTCTTGTTTCGTGAAAAATGGGAGTCGAGAACCAGCTTTTTCTCTCATTATCGCAGGATAATCTCCATAAACAAGAGGATTCATTACCCTATTTGAATGGGAACAATTGAGATGTAATTTGCAACAGTAATATTGTAATTAATTTTACAATTGTTGAAATGATGAGGATTATCTTACCATCCTATGTAGAAGTCATTGGCTCTTTGAGCTGCTGTAATATCTGAACTAGAATTCGTGAAAGCAGTACACCAGAAACAATAAACGTTCATCCCTATGGTACCCTCTTGTTTGCCCTGCATTCCACACGGACTCAAATTCAACGTTCTGGAAATGAAGTTAACTAAGAATCTAACTGAGGAATAAGGATTTATCGTGTGTACGTACTTGGTACTTTTCTTTGTAGATTGCTGCAGCTGATGCATGTGTCAGTAAGATATTATGCATTGCAGTGTATGGTTCAACGGAGGAGTTTCCTGCAGTACAATTTAAGACGCCACCAGGGTACGAGCAGCGCTGTGGCGGCCATATACCGCTGTCGTAAGAGGCAATACTCATTATATTTGCTTCATTAATGGTAGTCCAATAGGAAACCCTATCACCAAATTCTCTAAAACAAACATCTGCATAGGCTGTGAAATCCTCGCTGCATAAAGATAGTATAAGCATTAAAATTAAGCAATCAGATAGTATTTAAATTCAAGTTCAGGGAAAAGTATAAATGAGTTACATAATTTTTGGGCTTAACCACCCTGCATATTCATCTTCAAGAATTTGAGGGAGATCCAAATGGTAGAGAGTAGCATGTGGCTGAATTCCTGTTCGCAACGAAATCGAACAAATTAGTGCATTGCAATGACCATCATCTTCAACTAGGCATAATCATATATGTATTACAGATAGGATTTTGGAAGGTATCAGTTACCGTACCATTACTGATAAGCTCATCAATGAGATTATTGTAATACTCAATGCCCTTTGGATTAACGGCCCCTCTTCCACCTACAAAAGGTTGAAAAATTTAGGCACTACAATCAAATAAAAAAAAAAAATGAATTTAATCAATCTCTAGTGATGGAATGTAGTAGCAGGTATATAATATTTACTTGGGATAAGTCTTGACCAAGAAATGGAGAACCTATAAGCTTCAAGACCCAATTCGCTCATTAGCTTCACATCTTCCTGTATCATCAGATTACACAATATAAAATTGATTTTAATTAAGTTTTCTTGAACAAATTCTTATAAGTTATTTTAACTTTGAAGATAAAACTTTACCTTGTATTTGTGATACTCATCAGAGGCTACATCTCCTGTACTGTGGTCAGCTGTCTTACCTGCTTATAGCCAGAAAACATAACAAAGCCTGTAAAATTAAAAGCATAGGGCCACATAGAAATATAATAATAATTTTTGTTTTGTTGTTAACTGACAGATTCTAATTCAGGCCATAATAATTTTAAAAAACTGACCCTCGTGAGTGTAAGTATCCCATAAACAGGGTGATCTTCCATCCTCTGCTGCTGCCCCTTCTACCTAAACAACATTGATAAAAACCTTAAAATCACTAAGACAAAAAGAGAGAGATAGAAACAGAGGAAACGAGAGTGAACCTGATAAGCTGAAGTTCCAGCACCAAATACAAAGTCAGCTGGGAAGTCATCTCTGTTGAATTTTAGTACACCACTGTTTGATGACACAATCTTAATTTCTGCAGATAAACAAACAACTAAAAAGATGATAAACAACATAAATGAGATGGTGGCCATTAGTTTTTCTTTGCTGGACTTCTCTACAGTTTACCTTTTGTTTTTTGATCTCTCTTATCTATGACTACATGTTTTTATGTTCTAGGTAGAGTGAATAGTCACTTTCTAACTTTATCTACTTGGGCTTTTTGTCAATGTGTCACTTTCACAAACTAGCTTACAATAAGTTCCTGTTTTATCAAAAACTTTCAAATATGACCCATTACAGTATTTTCCATCCTGTTACAGTTAGATAGGAGTTAGCAAGTGAGAACTGTCATTTAAAGGGGAATTTCAAAAGACCAATAAGCCCTTAAATGGCAGGGGGGGAATTGGTTTAATTGGACAAAAGAGATAGTTAACCTATGATATGATTGATCTTTTTTCCAACTATTTGTAACCAAATGTCCACAATCACGGTCCATGCCACTGCAAGAGAAAATCCACATTAAGTCGCTAACAGTTCGTAATAAGTTATAATGTATATATGCACCAGAAAATTCACAAACAAAATGCCAATAGAACTAAGCAAAACAGATACACAACAAGTGCCTGAACCATAGTGGAAGTTTGATTACATATGATAAGTTCAGGACTTACCAGGTCATCAGAAAATTATCAAACGCAATACGGAAACCAGGAAAAGCTGGCACTAAAGTCTGATGAAGATTTTTTATGCCAATATTCGGAAAAATAAAATCAGAAAAAATGAATTTGGTGTTAACGGTTTAGCGAATAGAGAGAAACACACAAAACCGGTACAAAGATTTATAACTCAATGACTGATGGCATAAGCACAGTCAAACCATATTGCATCAATGGCGTCATCACAACTAAACCATATTGCTTTGGGAGATTAGTTAATCCACATCTATTTGGTGAGTCAGAAGAAGCCAAAGATAAATCATTCATTAAATATAAACAATTAGATACAAATCATTCATCTATTAGTTAATCTACATCTACTTGTCACTTCAATTCCTACTCCAGTTAGTGGCCGCATTAGTCAAGATATCAACAATTAGAAAATGACCTTTCTCATGAGTGTTCTGATAAAAAAAACGGAAACAGTGTCATTCAAATTATAACAACAACTCAAGCCGGAAAATTTCAAGTGGATTTAACTGAAGATAGCGAGAATGCACTCGTAATAGCAACAAAAAGAAAAAAAAATCTCAACTAAAATGTGTACAGCAAATATTGAACCTGCAAACAATGACAAAGTTCTTGTTATACAAACTTCCCAGATTACAAAGACAGAATTCCATCCACTATAGAGTCTGAGAATATCTCAATCATTTTTTGTTCAAAAAACCTAAATGTTAAATGTGCTTGGAAAATAAAAGCAAATAACCAGGCTGAACCCAAATTTCAGGATCGATAAAAAAAAAAGACTAATTCAAAATTTCCAAAAGTGAAAAGTCCTGATCTAAAAAAAAAACACAAATAAGAACGATCATTGAATATCTACGGATAAACAGGGTTAGGATTAGACGAATTATACCTATCAGTAGATGCAGAAGTTTTATGGTTCATTAAATCTTCATCAACCAATCTTCTTCCCCATTTCTTCCAAAAAAAGAAAAAACAGAAATAACTCGCTTGTAAATTACTTAGGTTTTCATCAGAAACTACACTCTATCAATTAGTTTAAGGAAGGATAGAAAACAAACTTAGATCCTTCATTCTTTATATACTGATAGAGTAACAAAATTCTGAGAGAAACCCTAACTAATTCCTGGCGGGAAATATCTTGATAATACATCGGATGAAGTGGTTTGGGACAGAATCATAAATTCACTCCTGTAACCTTCTCATAACAGATCGTTGTCTCAATTCTCCCGCCATCTTCTCTGACAACGAAGTCTTTCATAATCCTGTCATGGTTGTCAACTCTCGTTAGACAGAAACTATGAGCACTTTGGTAACTTTAATACTCAAATTGTCAAAGTCAAAGCTCAGAATATCAGTCAGATTTTCTGTTGAGTCAGATTTTCATTGGTATACTGTTGAGTCAGATTTTCATGGTGGTAAAGCAGCTTCTATTAAACTGGGTTTTACGGCTCTTCCCAAGCCATTCCCAATTGCCTTTATACGTCAAATTTGGGAAGATCTCAGCTCGAGCGGTAATTCCCTATTTAAATTCCAAACGGGTAAATGGTTAGCTATTTTTATGTGGAAAATGGGCAATGGTTGTCCGTTATCAATTTTATGGCCTAACTTACATAATTTTTAATCCAAAACGGATAATGGCAATAATTTACACGATTTTTAAATAAATTCCCACTTTTTTCTTCGTAGATCCCACTAAAATACAAGGTTTTTCATCTAAAAACGGCTAACCATTGCCGTTTTTCACTTTTTCAAAACGCACAACCATTGTCCGTTTGAAATTTCTTTCCGCAGGGATTCCCACTCAATAGAGAACGTGAGTGGGAAAAGGGGGAATGGATCACAGTTTTTGGAGCTAGGAAGGGGCTGGGAAGCTCCATAAGACTCAGTCTTATGAGATAGAAACACATCTTATTTTCATTAGAAAACTATTTTCGGGAAGAAAAACTCAAATAGATTCTCTTAAATGAAATATAGGTTTGTGGGTATTTGAAAGGAATGATATAGTTGATTGTTTAAAAACCCATTTTCAAAACATGAGGAGAACTATTAATCCTCCATCTGCTAGTTCTTATCGTAGTTTCATCTCTGCTTGCATTTCTTCTTATGATGATAACATGTTGACTAGCATTCCTACTTTTGATGAAGTTAAAGTTGTAGTTTTTGACATGAAACCCTGGACTACACCAGGACGTGATGATTTTCCACTAGGTTTCTACCAAAACATGTGGGATACAGTTGGTAATTACATTGTTTAAGTTGTGCAATCTTTTTTTCCATTCTGTCCATATGTTGAAACAGAGATAAACCATAACTTCATATCTCGATTTCTAAGACCAATTTCCCTAGACTAGCATCTTATTTTAGGCATATTAGCCGTTGTAATACTTCTTACAAAGTTATCTCTAAGCTTTTTAGCTACTAGAATTAAAATTATTCTTAAAAAAAATCATCACTCCCTTTCAAACTGCTTTTATTTTTGGTAGATGCAAAACTAACAATATCATGGTTGTTCATGAATTAGTTGATTCTATGAAGAAGAACAAGAAAACAATGCTAGAAATAGTTAGTTGGCTATGAAACTAGATATGGATAAGGCTTTTGATATGATAGAATAGTCTTTCTTGATAAGTACTCTTAAAGCTATGGGTTTTTATGAAAAGTTTTGCCATATGATTTTTGAATGCATTAGCATTGTTTCTACTGTCATTCTTCTTAATGGCTTTCCTGGGGAAACTTTTAAACCTCAAAGAGGTCTAAGGCATGAAGCTCCTTTATCTCCTTACCTCTTTATCCTATGTATGGAATCATTCTCTGGAGCTCTCCTTCAAGCTGAAGTTTCTAATAGCATACATGGCATAAAAATCAATCAAAATTGTTCTTCTATTTCTCATACATATTTTTTGCAGATGACTGTTTGATCTTTGCTAAAGCTAACTCTGCATAAGCAAGACAACTAGCTATTATTATTGAGCAGTTCAGTAAATTCTCGGATCAATCTGTAAACTTTCAGAAATCAGGTTTGGCTTTTAGTACTGGTGTTTCTAATGGCATTAGAATGAGATTTCAAATATTCTAAATATAAAAAATTTATCTCTTAATGATAAATATCTAGGAGTCTGTTTGTTGCTTGAAAGAAGTAAAGTTCAGTTGTAGTAGCAGGAAATCCCACACTACACCCCTTACTTAGTTTTGCTTAATTAATCCATTGAAAGATATGAGATCAAGAATATTTATTAATTGATTCCATGAAATGTTTATACAGTATAATATAATTACACTTGGAAATTAAAGCGCTCTTAAACTTTCTCTCTCCTAATGACTTGCTTCACCATTCAAAAAGATCTCTCCCTTCAATGAGACTCATTTAGCCCTTTATATAGGGTAATACATAGTGGATGATGACTAAGCTACCCTTTATTTTCGGGAATGTCTCGCGAAGTGTCGCAAATGCACGAATATTCATTCTCGACAGTTCTTAACCCTCGCCAGGTTTCATGTCTTCCAATTGTTTTGTTTGTCGTTATTCATCGCGTCGTTTATTTTAGCTCCCTGCGACTCCCTCGCGACACCGTCGTTTATTAGTCCCGCGAACCTTGTCCGTTGCGATATTATGATCCTACATATTGCCTCTTTTTCCTTGAATATTGCTTGAAGAGCGATTTGAAGGAAAAATTCATTGTTGTAATAATCCTTGGTTTCAATTGGTGAAGGAACGAGCGAAAGAATACTTTTCTTAAAAAGTACGTACTTGCCTCTATTCTTTTTGCGAAGTTCCGAAGCTTCTTTGTAGTATATATATGAAGTTAGTCTCTGTCTCTCCTTACATCTCCTCTGCGAGGGGAGAATGTCATGAGAATCAATATTTTGATTTTGCCGCAACTACTTATCTGTATCTGTTTGACTCCGTACTATTACAAAGATTTTGATCATTAAAGTCTTTTCTTGACACGTCTCTTCCAACCGTTTATTCTCGAGTAGTTCGTGTCTCTTCTCGCATTAAATGCCCTCGTTTTTCTCAAGAATCTTTTTTGATTTTTCTATATATAGCTTTCTTTTCCTCCTCTTTTCTTCCTTTAATTTCTCTCTGCAACTTTTCTTGACTCTCTCCTTCCGCAATTTGCGCTCCTGCTACTGTAACTCTTTTCTTCATCCTTTCTAACGCTGATCCTAATCTCCAATCTCCCATCCATTCCCATACTGATAATGGCTTTCATTAGTCGTGCATACAAATCTTCCTTTGATGAAGTTCAACAGAAGTTGCTCGAGAAGGGTTTTACTCTATCAACCATTCCCGATCAAGAATCTTCATCTATTCTTTCTGCAAAGTTGTTTTCTGATCATCAATGTGATGATCAAAAGATTATAGTCTCGCTAGGTCAGCTCCTCGCAGGACTTCCCATTCCCTTATACAATCCTGAGATGCCTCTATTTTATGAAATCTTGGCCCATGAAAAATTCTCTCGGGCTGTTTATCAATTAAGTGGCGATTGCATTCGCCTGATGCTTGAGTTCGCGAATCGTGGTCTTTGGCAAAGGATCTTTATACCCTAATATTGTTAGACACCCCGATTTAGACTTGGAAATAGCTGAGAAGTACACCTTGTAGAGAACTTTTTGAAAATTATTCGAGTGATAAAGATGAGGAATGCGAAATCTCATTTGGGGCATTCGCCTGAAAAAGAAGGATAATGTCCCTGAGGATAAATTACTCATGCAAGATATTTGACCGGCACCGGGCAACAATACTACTCTCGCCACTCCAAAGATGAAGTGGTGGGTCGTACCCTTGATTTTAAATGGCCCTTACATCGCGGGCTCGCATATTCTTCTGCGAATCTCGCGGATATCATCCTTGGGAATTCAAATGGCCTGATAAGGCAAAAGAAGTATGTTTTCCACTTCAAATCTTGCCTTTGAAACTTTTCTTTTTATATTTGCTGAGTTTGTGAAATTTCTCAGATCGCCAAATTGAGAAGAAGCTACAAGGATAATCCGTTGGAGAATACTCTGACGATACTTCGATCACTTACGGGTGAAGTAAGAAACATTTCCTTTGTTATTTGAAACAATATTGTTGCCTCTGTTTCTTATCTTTAACCGTATGCGAAGGTTGGAGTTGAAGAAGCTGTAGCCGCGAAGATTAAAAGTAAGGGTAAAACCGTCGTTCGCAAAGATAAATCTTCTGCTCCATTAACTAAGAAGCGAAAGACTCAATCTTCTTCTCGCCTTAGCTCAAGCTCCGAATCTTCTGACGAGGATAACCGTGATTCGAATCCCTCTCCCGCTAAAGAGATTCCGTTGGCCGGTTCTCCTATGGATCAGTTATCTAGCATCTTCTCAGACTCTTTCCAAGGAATGGGAGATGCTCCCCTAGCTTCCTTTGCGGGACTCTCGCAAATGTGTGTAATCTTTGCTTTACTAGAGGGCAATAATTCTTTCAATGGAGCCTCTAGAACTGTGTCTCCTAACTTCTTGAACGCACTTGGGTCCTTGGTATGCATGCGGTCATATTTCCCTGTTAATTTTAAATTTTTAAATATATATGTATTAACGGTTTTTCTATCTTCTTTCATAGGTTGGAAAAACTTCTTTTGTAGTTGCCTCAGATCTCGAGAGAAGACGCAACAATCTTGAAAAGAGAAATTTACAATTGAACAAGAAGACCCAAGAGCTGGAAGCTGAAGCCGCGTCATCTCGCGATAAGATTCAAAAATTAGAAGCCGATCTGGACTCCCAAAAGGAGAGAGTATCTACTCTTCAGAATTCAAATCAGCAACTTTATGGTATAGTAATTTTCAATTCTCAAATCCTTTTCACGTTATCTTTTATTTTTCTTTGTCGACTATTATTCTCGCAGACGTATATAATCTCTCAGAAGAATCCATTCTTCTCCATTCATTTCCGAGCCTATGAATGATGATGTCCTTCTTACTCACCTCAATCAATCTCTAAGTAGTTTCTCAAATAAAACTAACCTCCTTTCATTAAAGGATCTTCAATCCAAATATCATCTCTTAGAGATCGAACACAGATCTAGTTTAAATTTAACTAATCGCTTTAAACGAATGTACCTTGATTCCGAGAAGAAAATCAAGACTTTAAGGAAGAAAATTAGTGATCTCATAGATGAGAACGATCGCATTACTAACGAGAGGTGCACAGGCGTTAGCGAGAATTCCACAAATCTCTTCTTGGTGTGCAAGTTGAACGAGATGAACTCCTTCATCGAATACCATACTTAAGCGGCGAGAAGAGCAAGTTAATTCTCTTCTTGTTATTAATAGTGATGATGAATTCGCTTTGGGCTGCGAAAGTTTTAGATAATGCCGGGGAATAACTTAGGTGTTGATGTTAGTCTTCATGCCGAGCATACTTCCTTGATTAAAGATATGATATCCGATAGAGAAGGTTACTTATTATACCTTACATGCTTCTTATACGTAGTATTGCTCGTAAATTATTAACTTGTTGTTACTTATTTGTAGAATCGAGAAGAGACTTCAAGTTAGAATTAGAGAGCTTGAATCGAAAAAGAACAACTCGTGAGAATTTTCCAATGAGAATTGAAGAACTTGAAAGGCGAAAAAGAACATTTCGAAAGAGTCTCTCCCTTCGCGAGAATAAATATTTCAAGTTGAAGAAACAATTTCTAACGACGGTGGGGAATTTTAATAATGATGCCGTTCGTTTTCGCAATGGAGCCATGGAGTATGTTTGTAAGGACCACAATATCCCTCTGCATTCATATCCCTGGCTTCTTGAAAAGGTTCCTGAGAATCTGTCTGTCTCAGACGTTTCTGATAGTGAGGCTAGCGAAGAAGAAAATTCCGCGATGAGAATAATAGGATTTGAAGAATCGGATGAAGGAGAAGAATCACCAAAGAGATAATTCTTTTTTGTTTTCTTTAGCTGTCTGTAATATCTGTACATTTATGTATCTCTTTATTATAGTGTACTTCTTGGATTTTCCCTTCTAAATTCAATCTTCACTCCCCTTTTTGGTAGTTCTTCTTTGTAATATAATTGGCTAACATTATTGATGTATAACTTTTTATCGGAAGATGAATAACAATATTCCATCTTTTCCATTCCCATACTTGCCTCTGTTATTTATCTTCAGATGGAAGATTTTAGTTGTCATCATGTATTTTGCCTCTGTTATTGAAATGTATCGTTGCGACGAGGTCGTGGGTATCTTCATAAATCAAGAATCCTACTTGTCTCGCCTTACCATTTCGGTAGTCTTTGTTTTATCTCTTCTTGTTGCGACAAGGTCGCAGGCTGCCTTTACATTTTCATGCAATGACCCATTGACCTTGCCTTATCATTTTCGTGTGGTCTTCCAAGTCGGACTCTCCCTAATTAGAGGTCTTTCCACGCCCACCTTTTATTGCGACAAAATCGCAGGACGTCTTTACACTTGCATGTAAAGACCCATTGATCTTGCCTTATCATTTTCCAAGTATTTTTGCCTCTGCAGGATGTTTTAGTTGCGGCAATATGACAAGCCTAGATATCCTTGCGAATATAAAGCCCCATGACATTGCCGTCTTGCGACGAAATCGCAGGACGTCCGTACACTTTCGTGTAAAGACCCATTGATCTCGTCTTACCTTCGCGTTAGTATTATTGCCTCTGCAGGATCATTGCACAAATATGACAAGCCTAAATTCTCTTGAAAACACAGCCTTATGACATTTCGTCTGTTTTGACACTCCCCCTAATGGAGAGCGTCGCCCTTATCATATCCCTGGTTGCCCCTTCAAGGAGGCGAAACATCGACCATACAAGACTAGCTCCTCCCATCCGGTCTTAACAACAACCAGATTGTTTTCATGCAGCCTCTTATCCCTTATACCTATAGGTTTTATGGTTACAAGACTGCACCCTAAGTGGAGTTTTCTTGAGCGAGTGCAACATTTGCCAAGACTTGCCAAGAATGGCCAGGGTAGGTTCATCCATCCGGGCACTCGGCTCAACCGTGTACCTCGGTGCCTTGAGCATACACCGACTCCTTGGAAGAGACCTCGGTCGCCCCAACCAGGGTATAACCTTATATATATAGTTGGGAATCCAGGTACCTCTCCCAGATAGGCTTTCATGGGCCCCAAATTTTCATGACTCAGGCTTCGGGAGCGGTGTAACCTTCCCCCGAGCCATGTCGAGAGATACCCCCTTATATGACGCACTTTAGGTCTTACATTTGCCTCTTACGAAATGTTATTCGCGAACTAGGGTGTACGCCATAAAGGTTCGTCCCATTCTTTTACTCATTCATATTTGTTAAATCATTCAATCATTCATGTTTCATTATTTGCTGATATTTGTTTACGAAGTATTCGCATAATTTTGTTTCATTTGTTGTATTTCACTTTTCTTTCTTAACCGAATTCTCATTTACTCTTGACTGCTAGATTTTCGCACATCATTACTTCAATTGCTACTTTTTCTCCTGTTTTTGTTGATTATTCACTTCTTATGCCTTTTGTTCCTCATATCCTTTGCTTCTTTATTATCATAATATTAAAACTTTGTCTCTAGGCATTCACCTCGCGAGGTATGTTCGATCCTTACTTCTATAGCATCCACCATCAGTCTTTCCTTTCTCTGCTCATCTCTCACATGTTGCTTCCAACCCTTTCTTTTGGCATTTCTTTCTTGTGACTTTCTACATCGACCTCATGACATTGTTGCGACTCCTTCCAATCTCCCTGTATGATACCAATGCCGTTTGGATGTGGAAATTTTATACATTGGTGGTATGTTGATGCGACCCCCAAGATTTCATGAAGCCATGGCCTCCCAATCAGTGCATTATACGGGGATTCCACGTCAACCACACAGAATAAAACATCAGTTGATAATCCTTGTAGAGGTATTCTCATGTGAACCTCTCCCTTTGGCTTGTTTGCAGTGCCATTAAAGCCATATATCTTGTATGTCGAGGGGATCAAATCCTCATCCTTTCCTCCCATCGTCTTGTAAGTATGGTAAAAAAGAATATTTACCGAACTTCCGGTATCGATTAGGATTCGGTTGATCGCCCAACAAGCTTCGCTTCATCATCTTCTCCATCAATTTGGTTTTGGGTTAATCTCTAGTTTCACAACCAACGGGCTATCATGTGTTTTTCTTCCTTTTGGCACTTCATCTGCAGAGAAAGAGATAGTCTTGACTGCCACTTTTCTAAGCTGCGTCGTTCTCGCTTGGACTCATTATTTCTTTATCATTAGCATCTTTCGCAAAGACTCTCTTGAGCACGTTGTCATGAAAATCTTCGATTGTGCGATAGGAGTGGACGATAGAGTTGCAATTCAAATTTTTATCTTTTGTCCCGACTTCTATCACAAATGTTTCCTTTCCTTTCGCCGACACTTCGTCAGTGCATCTCTGGTGGTGGTGGTAATGTCGACCTGTTTCTTCTCCCTTTAGAAAGTGATTGACTTCCACGATCAATCATCACGAGAATAATTCTCTTTATGTTTCTACAATCGTTTGTTTGATGCCCATGGAAGCGATGGTAAGAACAAAACTCATGACTTCTATCGCTGGCGGTGGTTCCATTCCACGTTCCAAGGTCTTTGGTACATTTTCCATCACAAGTATAGCTTCCCGGATCTTTTCCACACTAGCATTCGGTGGAGGCATCTTAATCTCTTCCCATACTATTCTGCGACTCTCTCGCCCTCCACGGTTATTTTGCCTTCGTTCACCGTAAGTTTCTTGCACATGATCTAGCCTCCGAATCTTATTATTCTTTATTCACGGTTGTAGTAGTTCCTTTCTCATTCAAACTCTTCTTGATCGTGGCTTCCCATGGCTACTATCTTCCCTTGTCCTCATCGCCTTTCCTTGCTTGCTGTCCTTGCGAAGTGCTCGCCACCGTATTTATGAATTGAGGCAACAAGCTTGCGTTCTGACATTCGAGCTTGTGTTCGCGATTTGGATAAGAATTCATTTCATTCTCGTCTTTCTTCTAGGGCAATATATTCTTCTGTAACTCTCAGATTCTGCCATTGATTGTATTTTTGATTCTAAAAATTTGAATGTATAACAAGTTAGTCGCGAAGAGAGCATTCACAAATGAGAGGATGAGATATCTTTCCTCAACCCGTCCTGCCATTTCGCTACACATGGTCCTCCATCTTATTGTCAATCGCCTTAAGCTCTCGCCAACCCTTTGTTTCAACAGAATACATCTTCAATACAGTCGCGAAGAGTTGTTACTTATGTATGCTCCAGGAATGTGGCTTGTAAATGGTTAAATGATGTGATTGTGTTCCTTGGCAGACCTTCAAACCATTTTAGTGCTTCTCCTATTAGGCTTGATGCGAAATATTTGCACAATATGGCATCATGATTCTCCCCACCGCAACATACATCTCATATAAGCCTTGATATGTTGTACCGCACAGGTAGTTCCATCAAAGATGTTGGTTAATGCAGGTAGATTGCACTTAGGAGGTATTCCTCCCATCTCAGTACTTCTAGCGTGAAGGGATTCTTGCAGCTTCTGCGATGGCTTCGTCAATTGTTTCCTTCCTCCTTCCCTTACATTGTTCAAGTAATCCTCTCATTTCAGCCAGTTCTCTTAAGATTTGTTCATTTGCCTTTTAATTTGATTCTACTGGTCTTTTTAGCTCGCCTCTCTCCTTCTACGCTCGTGCTGTTTTGACCTTCTTGCTCGTTATTTTCTTCTCTCCTTTCCCTGCGACGCTCTTCTTCGTTTCTTTCTTCAATTCGCACGCCATTATATCGGTTGTTCTCTCTTCTTGGCTGTCTCTCGGCTCTCATCTCGCACCCTCTCATATTCTTCATTAATGTTTCTATTGGTACGATTTTGTTCCCTCCTTCTTTCCCGATTGTCATGGTTATTCGCCGGATTGCCTCTTCCATCTCTTGATTTTCCATTTTCGCTCTTATCCTTTCTCTCTCGCGAGCTAGCCGTGCTTGTTCAATGTAGTGCCTCTCAATGTCATCCTCAATCTCTCGGTTTCTTCTCAACTCTTCTCTCCCGTGCAAGATTATTCTCCTTCAGCCATTTGGGTCATTCGGCCCTTGGAGTTGCATGTTTCCTTGATTTTCCCTATTCCGCTCATCTTGAAAGTTTTTGTTTGAGGAATATAACGATCTTCCATTTCCCTCTTCTCTCGCCATGCTCTGTGCTTGGATTTTGTGTTTCTTGTTGGTTTTCTTCTTGGTACTTTCTGTTGGTAAAAATCTCCTTCTTTCTTCCCTAATCGATCTTGAACTTGATCTCACACTACTTCTTGATCTCCTATTTCGCAATCTCATATTTTCCATCCTCAATTCATGATTCTGTCTTGTCAAGTTTGCTCGTTCCTCTGCCTCTAGTCGTCTCTCTTCATGTATTGTCTGTCTCAATCTTTCTAATTTGCGATTTCTTCGTTTCCCGGATTCATTTCTCCATTCATTCCTTGCTCTCCTCCTCCTTGTCCATTGTTCACCATCTCACGTGCTCCTCTACCCTCTCGTCTTCAAAATCGGACCTCAAGTATGTACACTTACTCTATCATAATCCATAGCCGCGTTTGCTCTTGGGGAGATCGGTGGCCGATTTTGATTTTCTTCATCATTTCTCATATTCATCCTTGACGATTCTCTGTTTCATTCCTCCTTTCTCCAAAGAAGTCTCCCACTTCTTCTTATGATCGTTGGTTGCCCTTGTACATTTCTTCTTCTAGCCATTTTTCTTTTTCAATGAATTCTTGAGTATCTTCTCCAAACCTTTTCTCTGTTAATCCAAATTCTTTCCAATTTCTACGTCAATCTCTGCTCTCTCCCTGTTTCTAGCGCATATGTAGTAGCAGGAAATCCCACACTACACCCCTTACTCAGTTTTGCTTAATTAATCCATTGAAAGATATGAGATCAAGAATATTTATTAATTGATTCCATGAAATGTTTACACAGTATAATAGAATTACACTTGGAAATTAAAGCGCTCTTAAACTTTCTCTCTCCTAATGACTTGCTTCACCATTCAAAAAGATCTCTCCTTCAACAGACTCATTTAGCCCTTTATATAGGGTAATACATAGTGGATGACAAACTAAGCTACCCTTTATTTTCGGGAATGTCTCGCGAAGTGTCGCAAATGCACGAATATTCATTCTCGCGACACTTCTTAACCCTCGCCAGGTTTCATGTCTTCCAATTGTTTTGTTTGTCGTTATTCATCGCGTCGTTTATTTTAGCTCCCTGCGACTCCTCGCGACACCGTCGTTTATTAGTCCGCGAACCTTGTCCGTTGCGATATTATGATCCTACATCAGTCATTTACTCATTGTTTAGACAACTATGATGTCAGGCTAGCTAATTGGCATTCTAATTTCTTGAACTAACCAGGTAGAACAGTCATGGCTCAAGTTGTGTTAGGTAGCTTAGCAACTCATCATATGGCTGTGTTTCTTATTCCTAAAGAACTGACTGATAAAATGGATAGAATTCAAAGTAGATTTTGGTGGAACAAAAAGAAAGGTCAAAAAGGAGTAAGTCTAAAAAAAATGGGAAGGTGTGCTCAACGTAGAGAATTAGGAGGCATGAACATTAAACGAGATGCAATTCTTAATAAAGCCCTCTTGGCCAAACTTGCTTGGAGAATGCTTATTCTCCAGATGAGTTATGGGTAAAACTTTTGGATGGTAAGTACTTTTCTAACTGTAATCCTCTTACTGATGTTGTTCCAACTAATTGATCCTGGATTTGGAAAGGTTTGTGTGAAGGATTATAAATTATTAAAAAAAAAGCATGTTTGATGTAGAGAGAGAAAGAATCAAAAGACTCATTAAGTACAATTTTTTGTCAGTCAAGAAAAAAATTTTGATTGTATAACAAACATGGGAGTAGGTGATAGTACCCAAATTAATATATGGAATAATAGGTGGATTCCTAGTAAACCTACTAGAGTTAACAATCATTTTGCTTCTAACAATATTCAAACTGTTTCTCAACTCATACATAATGATACAAAATCTTAGAATGTATCTATACTTCATATAGTATATTTGATAACAAAACTTTAAGTAAAATTATTGAACTTGGGATTCCCTTCAATGGGAAATATCATATTAGATGACAACCTAGCTCTAATGGGGTCTTTAGTGTTAAATCGGCTTACAAAATTATCTTGACTGGAAAAATATGAGTACTGGATTTGTTCCCAATACAACTGTCAATTGGAAAACTGGACTTTCGTAAAAAAAAAAAAAACTTTCTTTGAAAATCTATAAACAGATGCCTTCCAACAAGTGATAGAATGTCTAGACTCTGTCAATACTGAATGTCATTTGTGTAGCAATGGAAATGAATCAATGCAACATCTTTTCATTGATTGTGAGTATGCAAAATTTGTTTGGTTTGCTATTAATGTGAACTAAGCAAAAAAGCTCAAGGATCCTCAAAGTGAGATGTTGTTACTTCGCAACTGTGCCGGGGTGTCCAAATTATATTTTGCTATGCGAACTACCAATCCTGCAGCATTACAACATGCTACTGATCTATTCGACGACCATTTACTCAAGTATCTGAGACTTTTGATCACGGGTGATGGTGCTGGGTTCGGGCCTCTGCAACAAAGACTAGATACCTTGCCTATTAAAGATGGCGGCCTTGGTATTTACACTATGGCGGACACTCGCTCTTATTGTTTTCTTGCTTCTCATAGTCAGACTACTTCAGTGCGAAAGGTGATACTTGGTAATCTATTTTCTACATATAATGGTTCCGCCTACCAGTTGGCTCTTTAGAACTTCATTCAGGTATGTGGTTTGCCTTCTACAGTATAACTTCTTTAAAGTAATACTCGATAATATAATATTCTCGTTAAAATAATAAAATTTCATGGTCCCGATTCGGGCCCTTAGTGGTAAAATAATAAATTCGATAAAATCATAAAATAATACATTTCAAAAGTTCCCCCTGATGATTATTAGGTCCCAAATAATATATAAAATAATAATGCTACTAGAAAAATAAAAAATTAATTTCATACATATTAAAATTTCCCAAAATATGATTTAATATTGGTTTGTTTTTCTTTAAAATTCAAATCAAGTTCTATTTCATCCTTAATAATTCGTAATGCAATCAAAATACCCGGGGCCACATTATTATCCTGCAACAAGAAGAAATTTTGAAGTGTCATTAATACTTGGAGTGCTTGAATTTGTATTGCAATTAGTCAATAATATAATATTTTTACAAAATTAGTCGATATTTTACTTAACCTACAAGTATTATTCAACCTCCAAGTTAGGAATTACTTCTTAAAATAATTATATATTATTTAATTATAAAATAATAATTTATTATATTATCGATAATATAATATTTCTTTCAAATAATAATTTTTCTTGGTCCCAAGCCTATTATTTTATAGAAGTTATATTGTACTTACTGCGTCGATGATACTGCCCCCCCTTCCATGCACTCCTTGGCAATCACTTATTTTGATACAGTTAAGAAGCCAATCCCTGTCCAATTTTCATTATCTGCAAGAGACTCCATACTGTGGCAATGTAACCGGGTTAAACATGCACAAGATTATCTTTTGGCCGTTCCCATAAGTGGGCTTGATCAGTGCCTCAGTCCCAGACAATTTAGAGCAGTAGTTTGCTATCGGCTTGGCATCCCCTTGTTCGTCGAAGGTGGTTTGTGCTCTTGTTGTAATAAGCCTATGGATATCTTTGGGGATCATGCACTCCATTGTGCTAAGGATGTGGGGCTCAAATTTCGTCATGACTTGGTTCGTGATGTAATTGCGGATATTTGTTATAAAGCTGGTGTGCATGCGCGTAAAGAGGTGTCTTTGGGATTTTTGTCCGATAGTAACAAGGACCTTCGTCCGAGCCAAACATCCTTGTCCTGAGGCGAGAGAATGGCCGAGATGTATGTATGGATGTCACGGTGTCTCTCCCTTTACTGGGGAGGGAGTTCGTTCTTTCGTTCTGTCGAGGCCATTTCGAAAGCAATCTCGCGCAAACACACTAAATACTTAGATGAGTGCACTTCACATGGGTATGGCTTGAGTGTTTTAGCTTTCACTACTTTAGGGGAGCTTGGTGAGAATTTGGTTTGTTTTTTAAGCGTTTAAAGAACTGTTTAGTTAGTAATGATGCCGGTAGTGGTCAAGGCAGTTTTATTTTTCATAGATTAGGTGTTGTCATTCAAAAGGGGTTGGTTTTGACTTGTTGCTCGGTTACCAACTAAAGCTTTGCACAAATCTTAATTTGCATAAGTGAAATAATTATATAATTTTTCAAAAAAACTAAACAAATGAAATTGTTAATGTTACATTTCAGGATTGGTTGAGACATGTTCAAGGTAAGTACTTTTAACCACATATCTCTTGTTATGTTGGAATAATTTGGATTTGTCTTATGCCATATATGGAAATCTATGTGCAAAAAAGCTTTTGATTCCATATAGTTATCCTGCTCTAAGGTTACTCATATAACTAAAAATGAATTTGCTACATGGCATTCAGCTATTAGCAGGAATGGAGAGGATAATGCAATTAATTGTGATAACTCTTTACTAAGGAGATGTTCTGATGATCCATTTATAAAATTAAATTTTGATGCATCATTCAAAAACATTACTAAACTTATGGGTGTTGGACTAATAATGAGGAATTCTGCAGTATCAGTGATGGAGGTTTGGAGCACAAAAGCTTTAGACCAGTTGAACATCTTGAAGCACTTGCACTTCTTGAAGCGACCATTTGGCCTAAAAGGAATGGAATCAAGAAAATGCATAGAGTAGGAAATTGCTTAAATGTTATTAGAGCTATTAATGGTAGTTTGCATTCAATAAAATGGAAAACTAGAAATATAATAATTTAAAAAAACTGACCCTCGTGAGTGTAAGTATCCCATAAACAGGGTGATCTTCCATCCTCTGTTGCTTCCCCTTCAACCTAAACAACAACATTCATAAAAACCTTAAATCATTAAGAGAAAAGGGGAGAGATAGAAACAGAGGAAAGAGGGTGAACCTGATAAGTGAAGTTCCAGCACCAAATACAAAGTCAGTTGGGAAGTCATCTCGTTGAATATTAGTATACTCTTGTTTGACGATAGAATTTTAATTTTTATGGATAAAACAACTAAAAAAGATGATAAACAACGAAATGAGATAGTGGCCATTAGTTTTTCGTTGCTCTTTTTGTCTATAGTTCACCTTTTGTTTTTGATCTCTCTTATCTATGACTACATGTTTTTATGTTCTAGGCAGAGTGAATAGTCACTTTCTAATTTTATCTGTTTGGGATTTTTTTCAATGTGTCCCTTTCACAAAAGTAGAGTACAATAAGGTCCTGTTTGTTTAGAAACTTTAAAATATTCGACAGTGCTACATATCCCCCGTATCTATCCCCCATTATCATCCCCCAACATGTGGCACAATCTAGCCCCTTGATCGCACCCTATGAAGTTAGCAGGGGGGTCCCATTTGTATGGAGTGAGCCACTACTTCAATGACACGTAATGGTGGACAACTTTGGGGGATGGTTTTTGGGGGACGTTTAGCATTTTCCCACATTACAGTATTTTCCATCATGTTACAGTTAGACAGGAGTTAAAGTAACAACGGTGTTTCAAGAGGAATTTCAAAAGACCAATAAGCCCTTAAAAGCAGGAAATAAATTGGCTTAACTGGGCGAACAGAAAATAACCACTTTCTAACTACTTTGTCCGGCACAAAATCAATCATAAGATTTGTCACATGAGAAAAAAAAGGAAACTCGGAGTCAACTCGTTGAAATCCTAGTTCAAATTTTAAAGATCAACTACCTTCTGATCATCTTTTAATTCATCTGCATGTCGTAATATCTTCTTTATTTATCCTTTATCTTTTGGAAAATATTTTCTAACCATGTTTCTATGCTTTTCTGCTAGGTCGGTGGTGCGCTTGGATGAAAGCCTTGAAAGAGTTAGACTTGTTTTTCCTGATTGTACCTTCTTTCATCCAAATCCAGTGTTATTCTGCACTCCAAAGATACGTGAAGATTTGATTTTATCACAGCTGAATATTCTTACCTTCTATAAATATTTTAATACTATTCTGATCTACCCCTAACATCTCTCTTTCACACGCTTATGGAAAAATCGAAATCTGGCATTCGTTATTACCCTAAATCTATCATTAGATTTTGCAGAAGTAATAAGACTTTCTACAAGTGTCCAACATTCAGACATGGAAATATCGGCTATCAATTTTATATTGGTATGGTCTTCATCGTTTTCTCCTCCATCTCTATTTACAGATCTCTTTCTACTGAGTTACAAAATCAAAATTTTACCCTCAACAAAGCAAAACTTTACTCAGTACCGGGACATGGAAAGTTCTCTTCTTTCCAACAGGCTGAAAGCTCTAAAGCTTCCTGATATTTCAGCTGAAGATTTGGTACAAGGTGTTGCGAACTGGAAGTTCAGTTTTTTAGGTAAAGTTTATTTGTTAAAATCTTTCACTGTTACTGAGCTTGACAAGGAGTTGAAAAATTTTGGGCTAAAAGCAAAGACATCTTTATTAAAAAAAAGGAGGATGATACTTTCATGATAAAGTTTTACACGCAAGATGAGTATGACGTAGTTCTAAAATTTCGTCCGTGGTTCATTGAGGGAGACCTAATGGTACTTGTGCCATGGGATCCTTCTATCCAAACAAGTATGGTAGATCTTACTAAGCAGCTCCTATGGCTTCGATTGCACAACATGTAGCTTCTAATTTGCTTATCCTCCTATAGTCACAGGCATCGCATCGGCAATGAGGGAAGTAAAAGAACTTGACCAAAGGATTGCATTGTACCTAAAGGTAAAGTTCAGAAAGTTCTAGTTCTCATAGATGTGCGTGATCCATTGAGAAGAGGGTTTTGGCTCAAGAATGCAGTAAATGAAGAGATCTGGTTGAGGATTTTCTATAAAAAGCAACCATTTAATCTTTGTGATCACTGTTACACGATTGATCACAAAGACTCTGAATGTGAAATGATTGCCAGTTTTCTTCTCCAACAACAAAGAGGGTACCTTCCTTCAAACTCGCTCCTTGATCCTCCATCATGGAATAATACGGATAATATGGGGACAAGGGATTCAGCAGCGGATCAGCAGGCTTCAACAAGTCTTCAACAGGAACTAGCTCTGCCATCAAATGTTCAAATGGAGCAACCAAATCAGCATGCAGTAGTAGGTCCAGCTTTAAATGAAGAAAACTTGTTGCATGCAAACATTAATGTGGGAGCTGCTTCATCCTCTCAGTTATTGATGACCTGTACTCAAAGACAAGATCAGCCAACTCAGTTTACCGTCTGGATGGACAACTCACTTGCTTAAGCTGTCCCGGTCTCCAGTATTCAATGTAACTCTCAAGGTATGTTGCAAGATGTTGTTAATAAAGGTAGAGAGAGAGAAGATACTTTACAGAGGAAAGGTAAAAGGGTAAGAATGGAAAAGGGTTAGTCTATCCAAAATACAGATCCAAAATTAGCTTCGGAAAATCAAAGTAGTTTTAATGGAGATAGTGCAAATGGACATCGTTCTTCCGTCTATGATATTTTGAATAAACAAGTTGGGGGAAATATGAGTATGCTTAGACAATACTTGGGTTTGGGAGAGTTTGATATCTCTATGGATGACTATAATGCACCGAATGTAGATCCAGATGAACCTATTTGTAAGGAACCGCTCCAATCTTTAATTTGTCATTTTGAAATGAATCAGTCAAGACAATATGAAGCTAGTCCCCAAGAAGAATCTGCAGATAACACTCATGTCAGTTTGGATGATAATGTATCTTCACCTAATTTCAATCAATCTTACTGTGGAACAGTGTCAGAGCAAAATCACTTAAAATCTCTTCAAGATGGTAATCCAAGTGCTTCCCACCAGGTACATACTTTCACTCTCTTAAATTTAAATTTCTCTTTTTTGGATCTGTATTTCCATCATTCAGTTTTTGTCTGTGCTTTCAATTCTTCTCAAGCATATTTTCTAAGGTATTATCTTCTCTTTATTAATAAGCTTTGCACTTCATACAACATGAAATTAATTGCATGGAATGTTCAAGGGTTTGTGTCTAAAGATACTAGAGACTATCTAGCAGCCATTATTAAAGAACATACCAGATGCGATTTTTCTTTCAGAAACTAAAGTTAGTACTGATAGAGCAAAAATTTTATCTCAGAGATTCTCTTACCCAAATTCCTGGTTTGTTAGTTCTGTTGATCTGTTTGGATGTTTGATTCTCCTATGGAAGCAAGGTTTTCCATGTGAAGTAGTTAGTAGTGCTGATAACATGATTCATGTTCTCATTCAATCTAACCTATCCAAGGAGGAATGGCTTTTATCTTGCATGTATGGCTCAACACAGGTAGATGTGAAAAAATTGCAATGAGTTTTCTTAAAGGAGCTCAGTGACAATGTTTTTTCAGCCATGGGTAGTATTTGGTGATCTTAATGTTCATCTTAATGATAAGGTACAAAGTTCGACTAGTTCTGCAACTGATAACTGGGTTTGCAATGTGATTGATTCAGCAGGTTTAATGGACTTAGGTTTCAGAGGACAAAATTATACTTGGTCTAACATGATAAATGGAAGAGGTTATAAAAGACGCAGAATTGATATGGCCCTCCATAATGCATTATGGCAAGAGCAATATCCAGACTCTAAATTATTCCATCTTCCATTTAGAGCCTCAAATCATTGTCCAATTATTCTTTTAACTGAATCAAATTGTCGGCGTCCTAATAAAGCTTGGAAATTTTACAAGTGTTGGTTAAGAGATTCATCTTGCTCAGAAGTCATTCTCAACTCTTGGCAAGCTTCTATAGGCCTTAAAAATTTCTCCGAAAAATTGAATAAGACCAGGAAAGATTTAGCTAGATGGAATCGACAGGAATTTGGTCATATTAGTGAACATGTAAAGTATTACAAAAACCAGCTTTCACATCTGCAAACTCTGCCATTTAGTGATTACAATAGTGGTCAAATTCAGTTTGTTATAGAGAAGTTAGCTCATTTGGAAAAAATAGAAGCTGAGTATTGGCAACAAAAAGCAGGTGATCATTGGATTACTGATGCAGACAACAATACTGCCTATTTTCATTCAAGAGCTAATAGGAAAAGATCTAGAAATAACATCTCAGCTTTGAAAGATGCAAATGGTAGATGATATCATAAAAGAAACGATTTAGTGAATTTAATCACTAATCATTTTTCCTCTATTGCCACTACTACTGTAGATGGGGGAAAACGATTCGCTGGTTTTTACGGAATTGAGGAGATGATCGTGCGGAGGAGACTCCTTGAACCGAGCGAAATGCTTAACCTCAGCGAGATGCACCGCAAGAAGGAGTGCTTTGAATTCGAGAGATCAATCTGTAATACTGCCTAAACCAAGACAATGGTCGTTCTAGAGTAAATTCGGTCACAAGAGAGGATGGGTCTGGTCTGTAGGGAGGGAAGCTGAGAACTGTGTGAGATCAATGGTGATCGAAGATTGTAGGTGTGTTGTGTTGATAGGTGTAGAATACACCGTATTTACTATCTAGTAGTTTATGCTTTCTTTGCTATTTTTCTTGTAAATTTATGTATTTTACGCTTGTTTTGAGTTTTGTAGCTACTTTGGAGTCGCACGGAGGAAAAGAAGAAGAAATCACCCAATTTGAGAAAAATGGCAAAATTGTCATTTCATGGCGAACACTCTCGGATCCCGGTCAAGGTTAAGGGGTAACTCTATTTGGAGGGTGCTAATCTGATCAAAATTTGAAGTTAAGGGAGGCCAAATGGTTAGCCCTTATCTAGGTGAACGGGTGTTGAACAACCGACCCTACTTCTATACCCTAAATCGAGAGATTTATCTTTTCATTCATTATTTCACACCGAACATTATTGAAAACTAGGCAGTGGCTGCACTCGAAAGCCGAGAGATTGAGAAAATGGTGGTCGATGTTCAACCAAGAAGACGAGGAAGATTTGCTGCCGAGATCGATTGAAATCGAGGGTTTCTTTATTCTTTATTCTTATTCGTTGATCAATTGGAAGTTGAAATCAAGCCGAAGTTTGATGCGGGGAAGGATGGCAAGATGATGATGAATAAAGGGTTAAACTCGGATTCGATCGAGAGATTAGGCAGAGATTGAATGGGTTAGAGTGTTAGCACGGTGAGAGGAGATCGAGAATTGAATCGAGAAGAACCGAGGTCATTTATTGGGTTCGATTAATGGGTTTGTTGGTTGAGCAGATCGAAACCCGAAATTATTGGTGCGATTGAGTCTGTGGTGAAGGTTTGAAGATGTCGAGAAGATTGGTGATGAATTGAAAGTAGAGATCGATTAGAGAGTTGTTGTTGGTGGCGCTCTTTCAAGAACTTATGAAGGAGGTACTTGTGATTAATGGGTGTTGATGTTGCATCCGAGATCGATTGGAAGGAGGAGATGAAGTCGACTCGGAGTTGAGTACGTGATGAAGGAATTGAAGTATAAGCGGAGTGCTCCTACTACTGAACCGAGAGGAATGAAGAAATGATTAATGTTCTTTGTTGAACTCGGAGGAAGTGAATAGAGATGGGTCTCAGAACTCTAATGGGAGTGAAAATGAGTTGGAGTCAGCTGTCGATTCGGGGTTTGGATGGAGAAATCGAATGGGTTGCGATTGATGGAATGAATGTGCTAAATAGATGTATGTGTAGGGTTTCTGAGTTAGGAATGGAGACTGAGGTTTGGTTTGATGTTGTTAGTTGCTTGAGATTGCAAGGTGGTTATGTGCAGCTGGAGTGGCTATGATGCGGGCGAGGCTATGGAAGCTGGAGCTAAGGCTGATGGCGGTGGTCTTGAGTAATTTGGTGGTTTGGATGTGGCATTTGTCTTTGGTCTTCTTTGGATGAATGGAAATGGCAAGTGCAAGTGGGAGATGTGGTTGTGACAATTGCGGTCAAAGGAAACTAAAGGCAAGTGAGATTGGTGATCTTTGTGCGGAGCGAGAAGAAGTGATTGAGAGTCTAAATGAGGGGGATATGTTGCGTTGTGATTGTGGTTGCTACTGTGTTGAATGGAATAGCGAGGCAACTTATATGTCATGGTGGCATGGTGCATTCAACGGGAAGAAGGAGCCGAGCTTGTGAATTGCGATTCTGAGAATGTGGCAGTGCTTGTGATGTGTGTGGTGGTTGTGGACCGATAGCAATGTTTGGAGCCGAAAGTGTGATCTTTGGTGGAAATGCAATGGAATGAATGGGCTTGTTGGCTTGAGAATGATGCGGTTCGAAAGCTTGTTTGAGATGTGAAGAATGATCTAAGTGCGGTTGCGGTTAGCATAGCCATCTTGGTCGAGAAGAGAAGTTACTGGAGACGGGGAAGGCATGGCCATCCGGGCGTGAAGTACTCGAGGCGGTGCAAGACCGATCAGTAGAGTTAGCTAGTCGACTCGGTTACGACTCGATGATTTCTTGACCCAATTGGTGACAGTTGACCCGTTTGACCGTTAGTCCTAACGGTGGACCGACGGAATATTAGTCGAATATTCCACTGACGGAGAAGAAATTTCCGCGATAGGTGACGGATTAAGCCATAATACCGATTTCCGTGAGCCAAAAATTCAGAATTTTCTATGAATTTCTCTCATGGGTGTGAAGACTTGGACTAGGAATTGGATGGAGAATTGGGCTCAAATTTGGAAAGAGAAGATGGAAGAGTTGAAAGGCTTGGATTTGGAAATTGAATTGCTAAAGGAAAAGGATTCTATTCCTTGGAAGATTTGGAGAATATTGAAGCCTATAAATAGAGAAGTTCTCTATATCTTTTACACACATCTCTACACACACAACACTTTTCTTTTCTTATTCTTTGTGTGAACTCTTTAGCATGAGTAGCTAATTTTATTATTGATTGAGGATGAATTCCTAGTTCTTAATATATGTTTTGAGTTTTGTTTCAATTCTATCTTGAGTTTTTCACATGATTATCGTTTGTTTTTACTAATAGGAATGATCTTAAAGACATTCATGATTGATTGATAGATTGTTTAGGTGGCCAACTAAATTGATTTGTCGGTTTAATCTAAAGCTAGTGAAAGTTAGGAGATAAGTAATCGTTTCTTGACTTTTTACATAAGTAGCAAACACGAGACCTTGCGGAGGGATTCCGTGGAGCAATTGTGTGTGAAAACAACGTTAGCAAGTAGACCTTGATCTAAGAGTCCAACTACTAATATTGACCTAATAAGTTCATAAATATTAATGCATTTATTTAAATTACATCTAGAGTGATCTACTACTAGGTGGTTTGGTAAATAGAATCCCAGTAGTCGAGAACTTCCGTGTCCCGGTGATACAAGGGATTTAGGGGTTTAGCACCGATCTGTTTGCTTTACCTACGGTTGGTGATAATTTGTGACTAATAACAAGTAGAAAAGAACATAACTTTAATCATTGTTTTGCAACGAAGAAGGATTCCTTGATCTTGTCTCTCTTATTGCTTTCAACTTTATCTTTTAATTGTTTTTTTTACTTTCTTTTGTTTTACACCTCCCCCCTTTTGTGACAATTTTCACAACTAGAATCTCTTGCTCCTCGTGGGAACGAACTTGACTTCCATTATATTATTTTTAATTGAGTGGAAATATTGATTAATTTGATTGCACCTACGACACGCATCAAATTTTGGCGCCGTTCTTAGGGGGAGCAAATGGATGATTTTTAGTTGTTTTTATTTTTCTTTTTGCTTTATTCTTGCTTTGTTGGATTCTATTTCGTATCTAACTTAAGTTTTTGCGAATCTTATTTCGGGTGCAGTTTTCCATGTATGGTGGACAAGAGCAAGCATATTACAACAATCAATACGGTTTTCAACCTCAACATTATGACAACTTCCAACCATCCTTAGGATACAATCAAAACCAATCTTTTGGCTATGATCAAATTCCTCTGAGAACCTTATGGATATTCTCATACATATCAACAACCTTATGACGGGTATGTAAGTGGACAATCACAAGGATGGGAGGATAGTTTTGTTTATGATCGAAATTCTCTAGTTTTGCGAGATAAGTCACCGCCATGATTGGGGATCTTCAACAAAAGTTGCAAGAATCACATCGAGAAATTCAAAGGAATTCGGAGAAATTATACGAACAAATTACTCAACTCGATAAAAATGGGATGAGCAACTCCAACAACGTCGAGACGGCATTGCTAAAGAACGAAGAGACATGGATCAATACAAGGAGGAGAGGGATAAACAAGAATTTTGCTATCAAAGCAATAACTATTCTAATGTGCCTATGGTGTGTAGTGAATATTTGATCAATGATTGTGTTGAAAATGATCAACCTTTGGAGACTTTTGAAGACGCTAGTGTAGCTTACTCGAGCCTTGATCTTAATAATGATCAAGCACCTATTCAAAAGGTAGAGCTTGAAGATGATGCATTTAGTGCTTGGAAAAAATTCCTTAGGGAAAGATATGAGTCCGCGGAAGTGTATGAGCATTGCAACAATGAGGAAGTTATTCCAACTCCGGATCATAATAACGATCTTTCACCTATTCAAAAGGAGGAGATTGGGTGTGACTTACCTATCGGTGTAACACCGCACATGAAGATCTTACAATTTATACCGATGAGAATCATTTTAGTGAATGGCCCGATTCCGATGATGAGAATGTTGAAGAGATGATGCTAGAGGATGAAACCAAATTTATTGATTTTGTGGAAGACCCAATTGAACTTGCCAATGATTTTAATGATGCCAAGACTTTGGTTAAGGTAGAAAACGACGAAGAATGGTTGCAAGGTTTAATAGAGGACCACGATATACAAGAGGTAAGTAATTCACTTGAATTTTTTAAGGATGAAGAGGATTCTATAATACAAGAGATTGTGCAAGGTTTGTCTAACCCTTTGCATATTGATTCTTCTCCTTTACCTCTTATTGGTTTGAATGTATGTGCTTCAAAGTATTTTTGGATGATTTTGTTTCTAGATATCCACCATTGGAAACACTTGATGCTAACACTATGTGTTTGCCAAGAGGAATACATGGAAATTCCCAAATTCTATGTTCTTTATACACTTCCGAGTGTGGACGAGAATAAGTGTGGGGGAAATTTCTATCGGGCGATAACATCATTATTATTTTCTTGTGCTAATATTTGTATGGAGTTATTGTTTTCAAAAAGGTATTATGGGTGGATCCTCAAATTTTCGGATTGTTAGTATATGGGGAATGAATCATGCAAGAGCTAAGTCGGGTCGTGGTCGACTTTAAAACAAGCGCTTAATGGGAGGCAACCCATCGGTTTTGTATTTCTTATCCTTTTGCTTTTGTTATTTCTTTTTCTTGTTCCATATCATGTTAAAATTTCCCACCTTGACTTTACTAGGAGGATTCAATTACATTGAGGACAATGTAAGGTTTAAGTGTGGGGGAGTGGTTAAGCATTTTTTTTTAAAAAAAAAATTAATTACAAAAAAATTAAAAAAAAAAAAAAAAGTTTTACTTAAAACCTTCAACTTTTAAAGATTTTAGAGTCACTAGCATACTTCTAGGTATGTTTACATAGAGATTTTGACCGACATAATTGAACTTGGAAGTGTTAGGAACTACATTCGGATTTCTTGCTTGTTTGAGTGTTAAATAATGGATTTAATCATGCCGGTGATGCGAATTTGGTGCAGGAGAAGTGCATTATTAGAGTTGCCGATCAATCATTAGTGGAGACTACCCGTATTCATATTATGAGAGGCACCGACCAGAAATTTTCCATCTACTAAAGAGCTTCTTTTGAGTGTGTGTCACCGTACGTAAATTCCGGGTAGAATGGTGAGCTACCCAACCTCCCACCAAAAGAAGCACTACTCTTTGATCTCTTGAGTGCTAATTTTGTCAATCATGAGGGTGACGTCTATAGATGAAAGCCTCCTTCTTGTAGTTCGATTTGCAAGTTAGCACCATTTCTCTCTCGATAATAACGGATCCATAGAAACACATTCATCATCAACAAGGAGCGACATCAAAATCTACAAGGAAAGTTGGAAAAGTTCAAGGTTTACAAGCAACGGAACGAGAAAAAGAGCAAATTTCAAATACAAGTAAAGCAACATACAAAGAGCGGATTTCACATATATGTTGAGGACTTACAATATAATGAGGTAATTTTATATTCAAGTATGAAGACTTATTCATGAAAGCGAAGAAAATTAAAAGGTGAGAATTTTTTAAGTTTATGATTTCGAGACGATACAAGTTGTGAAGAATCAAGCGGTAAAATACTTCTCCCACGGCCATGGTTTATTTTTGTATTTTATTTCTCTTGTTTTAAAAAAAAAAAAAAAAAAAAAATATTTGTTTTTATTTATTTAATAAGCCGTGGGGAAGGAAAATTTATAAGGAAGTTTCAAGCGACAAGGATTTAAGGTAAAAAGGGTTACAAATTGTCAAGGATTTATGAAATTCAAGGGTTTATCATCAATAGCTGAAACCAAAGACGAAGACCAAGAAGTTAAAGACGAGGAGCGGAAGACGTGTCTATTGGATGCCGTGAGAGTGGTGTTATCATAATTGGCGATCGGATGTGAAGGTGAGTAAGTAATCTCATCCTCAATAATAAATGGTTGATTTCCTTTCTTAGAGATCGTCAGGAAAAATGGTTTTTCAAAATATTAAAAGATGTGGGTTTTTCAAAATTTGGAAGTTGTCCTTCCCACCATTCAACGTGTTAGAATCTCTCTTCATTCCTACCCGCACACATGTGAGAACCATAAAAAAAAGTCTTTTTGAGTGCAATTATCATAAAATCCTTTTTGGTGAGGCGAAGTCGAGGCGAAATGCTTATTGATCGTTTCTCAAACACGCGTTCTCTCATTATGGTGTGGTTATTTCTCACTCAACATTTAAGAATGAGAATATGTTCTTTAGTATTTCTAACTTCTTATTACTAGCATGCAGAAACTCTATGTCCTCATAGCTCCTTGGATGCTTGGGACGCTAGAACGCTTTGAAAGTTGTGAGTTTTAGTTTGATTTGCTCGAGGACTAGCAAAGTCTAAGTGTGGGGAATTTGATAGGTGTAGAATACACCGTATTTACTATCTAGTAGTTTATGCTTTCTTTGCTATTTTTCTTGTAAATTATGTATTTTATGCTTGTTTTGAGTTTTGTAGCTACTTTGGAGTCGCACGGAGGAAAAGAAGAAGAAATCACCCAATTTGAGAAAAAGGGCAAAATTGTCATTTCATAGGCGAACACTCTTTGGAGCCCAGTCAAGGTTAAGGGGTAACTCTATTTGGAGGGGTGCTAATACAGTCAAGCTGAAGTTAAGGGGAGGCCAAATGGTTAGCCCTTATCTAGGTGAACGGGTGTTGAACAACTGACCCTACTTCTATACCCTAAATCGAGAGACTGTCTTTCATTCATTATTTCACCTGAACCTGTTATTGAAAACTAGACAGCGGCTGCACTCTGAGGCCGAGAGATTGAGAAAATGGTGGTCGATGTTCAACCAAGAAGACGAGGAAGAGTTGCTGCCGAGATCGATTGAAATCGAGGGTTTACTATTGTTGTTCTTTGTTGATCAATTGGAAGTTGAAATCAAGTTTGATGCAGGAAGGATGGCAAGATGATGATGAATAAAGGGTTAAACTCAGATTCGATCGAGAGAGATTAGACAGAGATTGAATGGGTTAGAGTGTTAGCACGGTGAGAGGGAGATCGAGAATTGAATCAAGAAGGAACCGAGGCATTTATTGGGTTCGATTAATGGGTTTGTTGGTTGAGCAGATCGAAACCCAGAAATTATTAGGGTGCGATTCGAGTCTGTGGTGAAGGTTTGAAGATGTCGAGAAGATTGAGCTGATGAATTGAAAGTAGAGATCGATTAGAGAGTTGTTGTTGGTGATTTCTTTGAAGAACTTATGAAGGAGGTACTTGTGATTAATGGGTGTTGATGTTGCATCCGAGATCGATTGGAAGGAGGAGATGAAGTCGACTCGGAGAGTTGAGTCCGTGATGAAGGAATTGAAGTATAAACAGATGCTCCTACTAATGAACCGAGAGGAATGAAGAACAGTTAATGTTGCTGTTGAACTCAGAGGAAGTGAATAGAGATGGGTCTGTAACTCTAATGGGGAGTGAAAATGAGTTGGAGCTGCTGTCGATTCAGGGTTTGGATGGAGAAATCGAATGGGTTGCGATTGATGGAATGAATGTGCTAAATAGATATATGTGTAGGGTTTCTGAGTTAGGAATGGAGACTGAGGTTTGGTTTGATGTTGTTAGCTGCTTGAGATTGCAAGGTGGTTATGTGCAGCTGGAGTGGCTATGATGCAGGCAGGCTATGGAACTGGAGCTAAGGCTGATGGCAGGTGGTCTTGAGTAATTTGGTGGTTTGGCTGTGGCTGTGCTGGTGCTGCTGGATGAATGGAAATGGCAAGTGCAAGTGGGAGCTGTGGCTGTGACAATTGCAGTCAAGGAAACTAAAGGCAAGTGAGATTGGTGATGCTGTGCAGAGCAAGAAGAAGTGATTGAGAGTCTAAACAGGGGATATGTTGCATTGTTGATTGTGGTTGCTACACGTGTTGAATGGAATAGAAAAAGTAAACTTATATGTCATGGTGGCATGGACTGCATTCTGCGGGAAGAAGGAGCTGAGCTTGTGAATTGCAGTTACAGAATGTGGCAGGTGCTTGTGATGTGTGTGGTGGTTGTGGACTGATAGCAATGGCTGGAGCTGAAAGTGTGATGCTGGTGGAAATGCAATGGAATGAATGGGCTTGTTGGCTTGAGAATGATCTGGTTCGAAAGCAGCTGAGATGTGAAGAATGATCTAAGTGCAGTTGCAGTTGGCATAGCCATCTTGGCTGAGAAGAGAAGTTACAGACAGGGAAGGCATGGCCATCTGGGCCGTGAAGTACTCGAGGCAGTGAAGACCATCAGCCGAGTTATTTAGTCGACTTCAGTTCGACTCAAAGTGATTTCTTGACCCAATTGACCGACGGTTGACCCGTTTGACCGTTAGTCCCAATCTGGACCGACGGAATATTCCGTCGAATATTCCAGTGACGGAGAAGAAATTTCAGCGACAGTGTGGATTCGAGCCATAATACCGATTTTAAATGAGCCAAAAATTCGAGAATTTTCTATGAATTTCTCTCATGGGTGTGAAGACTTGGACTAGGAATTGGATGGAGAATTGGGCTCAAATTTGGAAAAGAGAAGATGGAAGAGTTGAGAAAGGCTTGATTTGAAATTGAATTGCTAAAGGAAAAGGATTCTATTCCTTGGAAGATTTGGAGAATATTGAAGCCTATAAATAGAGAAGTTCTCTATATCTTTTACACACATCTCTACACACAACACTTTTCTTTTCTTATTCTTTGTGTGAACTCTTTAGCATGAGTAGCTAATTTTATTATTGATTGAGGATGAATTCCTAGTTCTTAATATATGTTTTGAGTTTTTTTTCAATTCTATCTTGAGTTTTTCACATGATTATCGTTTGTTTTTACTAATAGGAATGATCTTAAAGACATTCATGATTGATTGATAGATTGTTTAGGTGGCCAACTAAATTGATTTGTCGGTTTAATCTAAAGCTAGTGAAAGTTAGGAGATAAGTAATCGTTTCTTGACTTTTTACATAAGTAGCAAACACGAGACCTTGCGGAGGATTCCGTGGAGCAATTGTGTGTGAAAACAACGTTAGCAAGTAGACCTTGATCTAAGAGTCCAACTACTAATATTGACCTAATAAGTTC
The DNA here is from genome assembly GCA_023531295.1 of Papaver armeniacum. NCBI lineage: Eukaryota > Viridiplantae > Streptophyta > Magnoliopsida > Ranunculales > Papaveraceae > Papaver > Papaver armeniacum. The sequence continues at coordinate 37,674 of JAJJWW010006836.1, forward strand.
ATAAATCTTAATGCGTTTATTTAAATTACATCTAGAGTGATCTACTACTAGGTGGTTTGGTAAATAGAATCCGGTAGTCGAGAACTTCCGTGTCCGGTGATACAAGGGATTTAGGGGTTTAGCACTGGCTGCTTTACCTACGGTTGGTGATAATTTGTGACTAATAACAAGTAGAAAGAACATAACTTTAATCATTGTTTTGCAACGAAGAAGGATTCCCTTGATCTTGTCTCTCTTATTGCTTTCAACTTTATCTTTTAATTGTTTTGTTTACTTTCTTTTGTTTTACACCTCCCCCTTTTGTGACAATTTTTACAACTAGAATCTCTTGCTCCTCGTGGGAACGAACTTGACTTCCATTATATTATTTTTAATTGAGTGGAAATATTGATTAATTTGATTGCACCTACGACACGCATCATGTGTATTCTGAAAATAAGATAAGTTCTGAATGATTGAATGTGCTCTGTTGAGAGTTGGATTGTTAATCTCGTGTTGTCTGTTTGACGTGAGATTTTTTTTTTTTCAATCATGATTCAGGGATTTATTTATATTGCTGGAATTGAAAACACCATGATCTCATGAAGTGTGACAGTTGATGGAATCCAAGAATGGGGAAGTGGAATTCGTGTTAAAACCAGTTGCTCAATATCAAAGGAGACTTGGTTGATTTTCCATCCACTACCGTTAACTCCTTCAACCGATTGCACGACTTGCTCACATTCTCATCGTGTGTATGAACACACGTCCGCAGTAAACGCTGAGACCAAAACCCTAGTTAATATCCCCCATGTAACACGATTGATGTCTCGTGTGATTGTGGAGTCTGCAAGGCAGACGTGTATTTAGTTAGTCATTTGCTGACTTCATGAGACGATGAGTCCTTGTTTTGTTGAGTCGAACGTGATTTTAAAATGTTCTGAGACTCATGAATTGAACATGTCTGTTGAGACAGAGATATAATGCGTGAATAAGCTAACATGAGCAAATATTGCTCATTCGATGAATTGTTGAATATTGATAGTTGAACCAGTATTCCTTGGTTTGAGCAAATATTGCTCATCTGAGCAAATGTTGTTCATTCGATGAATTATTGGTAGCATACCAAATAAGATACTGGCAATTGAACCGAGTATGAACCTTGGACTCAAAACCCTAATTTGATCAATTGATGATTAACTGATAGTTTATTGAAAATTAACCACGGAGCGAAGGAGGGACCGGCTACATGGGATTATGGATCAACCATGTAGTGCCCGAGATGTTCACGTGAGCAAATATCAAGGTCCCTCTCAAGACCAGTTGATTTGATGAAAGGATGATTAAATGTTGGTTTAATCATTTATTAAAATAATGCTCCTGAACCTTAGGTAATAAAACCTAATTAATTATGAAGATGTGAAGGACCGACCAAGAGGTCATGAAACCAGCCCTGGGTAATCATGGGATCGAATATTGATCATCTTATGAAGTTCCAAGTTGTTTGGAAGAGTTTTGGACCTAATACGTGCAATTGCGCAAATTAGGTCAAAATTGTCAAAACACATGGGACCGGCCTCTTGCAAGCCAAAGAGCCAACCATGGTCGGTCAAGGTAACATGCTCACGTCACCAAAGTGTTCGTATCTCAGTTATGAGAATTTTAATATTTTCTGGTGTGCGTTTGAGCAACATTTTGAGAAAATATGGAGAAATCAGGGATTTTTGCTGAGACCGTGAAAACTTCATGAGATGAAGGAAAAATAACAAAATAATGAAGGAATCATAAAGTGTGGGACCATCTATGGCCAAGGCATGGCTGGGCGGCCAAGGGTCGGACCCATGGTATTTTCCTAATTTTATTATGTTTTCATGATTTTAGGAAATATCATAAAACCAAGGAGTTTGTTAAAACCAAGGAGTTTTGTTTGAAATCAAGGAGTTTCCATGAGATGAGGAAAACATAAAAAATAATAATAATTAAATAAGGGACGTGTGGGACCGGCTTGGGCATGGTTGGCCGGCTAGGGCCCGGTCCCGTGAGTTTTCCCTAATTTTATGTATTATTTCATGATTTGAAGAAATTTTCATAATTTGAAGGAAACATCATGAATTCAAGGAATTTCATGGGATTAAGGAAACATGAAAAATATAATAATAATAAAATAAGATGTGTGGGGCCATCTAGGACATGAGCGGCCGACTATGGCCCGGTCCCACGGGTTTCCTTGATTTTATATTATTTTTCATGGGATCAAGGAAATATCATGAGATTAAGGAATTTTCATGAGATTAGGGAAATAATAATAAAATAATGAGGAACCATGAGGTGTGGGGCCGTCCGGGATCAAGGCATGGCTGGTTGGCCAATAATCACGGCCCCACAATATTTTCCTAATTTTATATTATTTCCTCGGTGTGAAGGAAACACCATGAAGGCGAGGAGTTTTTCTCAAAAACGAAGGATATTTGTTCAAATGAAAGGATTTTCATGAGATCAAGGAAAATAATAAAATATAAAATTTGGGCGTGGGGCTGGTCACGGCATGACCGCCGGCGGTGAGCCGAGTCCCCTAGCGCCTTGAATATTATTTTATTATTTTTCTTTCCTATTTGCATAGGTTCATGCGTCTCGTCGTATTTTCAAATACTTGTTTTTGCGGTGATTGTTAGTGCATCATCGTTGAGTACACTTACACCATTTTGGTGGGGCTTACTCCAAGGTAGCTCCGAAGAACCATAAATTGAAGTAACGAAATATTATGAAAATATTGAATATTTTCCAGGGATTCAGTTAATGAATCTATTGATTTCGAGAATAATTAATTAATGGCTCTATACTAGCACGATCATCTAGGAGCATTAATTATTCAGAAATTGAGTGATATGAGCTTGTTGAAGCGTCATATTTTCTTTTATATAGTCAGGGAAAACATTACATCCTGAAGACGTTATTTCTCTATACTAGCAGGCTAGCTGTCTAGGAACCGTCTAATCTTTTGATTCTATATAGAAGTAATTACTAAAATTGCTCAGTATTCGTGAGATATGCCGATGCCTCAGTTGAGAGACTACATATCTATATCTATATATATATATATACTCTGAGAGACAGTATTCTCAGTCAGAGATTCTTATAGCATGATCTTTCATGCTTCCGATAAGAGACATGAGCCTCAATATTCGTCGATTCTTTGGATCAGAATACTTATAATTATGGGTTTACCGATTTTATCCTTTGTTGAAAATCCACCATCTACAACTACTAATCCTCGCTAAATAGCTATTCATTCAACATTATTCAGCAACTGGTCACTGCTGAAGAGAATCAAAAACTCATGTCAATTCCAGATAAGGAAGAGATATATGATGTTCTCAAAGGCATGTCTAGCTGGAGTGCCCCAGGTCCAGATGGTTTTCTAATGGGTTTCTATTTTTCTCAATGGGAAGTAGTAGGAGATGATATCACTTCTATGGTCCAAAATTTCTTCAAGACAAAAAAACTACCTCATCGGCTAAATCGGGCAGAACTTGTCTCATCCCAAAACGAATCGGCCATTGACACCAAATGATTTAGGACCAATAGGTCTTTGCAATTGCTCTTAAAAAATAATTTCTAAACTAATAGTAGTCGAATGAAAACTCTTATGGATAAAATCATCTCTCATTCTCGGGTAGCATATGTTCCAAAAGGCTAATAAATGATAATATCATTTTATCCCATGAACTAATTCACTCGATGAAGAAGTCAAAAAAGAAAACTCATCTAGTAGCTCTTAAACTAGATATGTCGAAAGCTTTCGACAGATTAGAATGGTCTTTTATAGATAAAATGCTTCTTCATTTGGGCTTCTGTGCTGACTAGAGAGCCATTATTCAGGAATGTATCTCGACTACTTCGATTTCCATCAGACTGAATGGTAGCACTTGTAGTCCATACATCCCAACTAGAGGTTTAAGACAGGGAGACCCATTGTCTCCCTATCTGTTTATTATGTCAATGGAATATATTTCCAAATCATTAGAACATGCTCAGATGAAGAAGGTTATTAGGGGTATTAGTATATCTCAAAAATCAGTTCCAATAAATCATCTTTTATTTGCGGATGATTGTTTGTTGTTCTTTCAAGCAACGAGAAAAAGGTATTCAACATATTTCAAATTCTTTAACATTTTGGGAGCATATCGTTGACTTATTAATTATTCCAAATCCTCAACCTTTATACGTGGTGATGTTTCGTAAGATGTTAAACTCTCAATTACTCATAAGTTGGGTGTTAGGAGGTTATGCTCATCGAGATAAATACAGGTCTACCAATTCTCTTAGGGAAGTCTAAAACATCATCTTTTCGGTCTTTAAAAAGAGTCTTATGCTAGCAGATTCAAATGATGGAGTTCAACAACCCTTAATCAGGCTGCTAGAACAACCATGGTTAAATCGGTTTTAAACGCCATTCCTTCTCACTACATGAGTAATTTCCAAATTCCAAAAATACTTTGAAACAACTCGATACACTTTAAAGGAATTTTTGGTGGGGGAATAAACAAAATAAAGGGATTAATTTTGTTGCATGGGATTCTCTCTGTAAGCCCAAAGAATATGGAGGTCTTGCATTTAGAAACCTAAAACAATTTAATCTGCTCGTTAACAAAATTAGCTTGGAGGCTCGTGATCAAACAGATTGAACAAGGGTTAAAAATATGAAGCAAAAGTATTCAACTCGCTGTGAATTTCTTCATCTTCAGCAGAATCACCAAAACTCATCTTGGGCTTGGAAAGGTATAAAAAAAGGGTTAGAAATTGTCAGGAAATTTCATAGATGGGATATAAGGTGTGGTACCAAAACTCTTATTTGGTATGATAAGTGGATAGTAGGTTTAGATCATCCGCCTTATCCAATTGGAAATTTCAGAGAACCAGTCCAGCTTGTGTATGTATCGGATCTCATGCTACACAATCCAAAAACATGGAATGTAGACTTAATCAAAAAAGATATTTCCAGGTCTTTTTGCAGAGTTAATTCTTAAGATGAATATACCTCAGCAAGGTGAAGATAGACTAATTTGGAAGCCTAATAGAACTAGTGAATTTACAGTTAAATCGGCTTATAAAGTATTGACCACCAGTTCATCTGTTAATCATTCAGAACATCAGAATTCAATTCCTAATATAGTTTGGAAGAATCTGTGGAAAATAAAAGCTCCACACAAGATTTAATTGTTCCTATGGAAATGCTTGAAAAACATTGTTCCAACAATGGATAAAATTAGTCTCTACAAGAAATACGTAGACATAACCTGTCCTTTATGCTACTCACAAGAGGGAACTACACACAGATCTACTTATAGAATGTGACTACGCAAAATCGATCTGGTTAGGAATGAATGTCAATGTTGATAGTTTACGAGTCGAATATTAATGTCTCTACTTGGATTGCTAGCTAGTTTTGTAATAGTTCTTTGGAGGAGGAAAATCAAAGATGGTCTTTCACCCTAATGTGTACAAAGCATGGAAAATATGGAAGAACATATGCATGAAAGTGGTTCAAAATATGAGAACTAATACATGGTTCATCTGTCATAAGATTAGGAACCTCATTCAAACTTGTGTTAAAGAAGCAAGTCGAATCATGAACATCAAAATAATCGAAAACACAAAGACTTGGACTCCACCATCGGATACTTAATTAAAAATAAATATAGATGCTTCTTTTGATCACTCTTCAAAAGAAATTGGAATAGGGCTAATCATTAGAGACTCTGCAGGTTCGGCCAGAGGCATCGGGGGCACGCAATACTATGGAGGAGTATATCAGGAGCAATCAGAATGTTTGGCCATGAAACAAGCTATACTGTGGGCCAAAGAACTCAACATCAACAATCTAACCTTTGAAGCAGACTGTATAAATGTTACTAGCTCTATCAGCAATGCTAGCTCAGTAGTTCACTGGATGAACCAGAGCTATGTAGATGAAATAAAGCATTTGCTGTCTTCTTTTACTACTTTCAGTATTAGTCATGTAAAAAGATCGGCAAACAATGTGGCTCATGTGATAGCAAAAAAAGCTAGAACCACTAAGACTTCCTTTGATTTTGATCATAACATCCCCAATGAAATATCTATGCTTGTAAGGGAGAAAGGAAGTCAACTAAGAAGTTATGTAATATTATGGTTTAATCTAAGGGTTTCTTGCATCAAAAAAAAAACTACTTTGTCTGGCTATATATATATATATATATATATCATGTGCTTAGAGCAGCTCCTTGCCATACTGACTCCAAGGTCTAAGATAAATCTTGCTTTCTTCTCAGGTAGGGTCTTATTTTAGCTCTTTCTTCTATTCGGTAAGGCCTGCCTTGTTTGTAATGAGCAGGGAGGAACAATAACAGCTCTTTGATGCATAAAAGTAGAACAATCTAGGTTATATTGTACTCCTCGGTAGTTTCATATAACATTATCGTGCATTGTACATATACAAGTAATACCGCAGTACATAGATATTACATACCCAAAGAGATGCACTATGTATGACATACTTTTCAACAAGAAGAAAACATAAGTTACAAATATTCGGACAAAAGTCTCGGATTAACCTAAGTATTAGAACCAAGGCACGAATATACATGCAAGCAACTTATAAGCATAGGTCAGTCAAAAATGTTATCATGGAAGGAACCCCCGTTGTTCTTTCAAAACGATTGGGGATACCAGCATGGATAGAGTTGTGAGTGAATAATCTAATTATAGCATGTAACATAAAACTTTTGTATAAATGAGAGGGAATGATTGGAAGGGGAAATTGCGTATAAAAAGTTTAGAAAGAAGAAGAAATGTTGAAAAAAGAACCCCTAATATTTTTATTAATTTAAGCATGTGTCATGGAATTTTGAGGTATGTAGTTCATCTTTAATAATTGGAAATGCCTCACGATAATTGAAAATGCATTGTTCACTGTTAACATTTGTTGATGGTGCTTTTTAGTTTAGGCGAAAATTGTAAAAGTCTATCTACTCCGACCCTACATGGAAGTAATAGACCTTGATATGTCTATATTATGTAAAGGAATTTGAAGAATATATCAAAATCGATGAGTGCCTATGCCGCTCTTCATATTGTATTGAAACTCAAACTCTTAGATGAATTGTTCACTAGTATAGAGCCTAATGAGTATTTAAGCTCCTAGTTGCATTATTCACTAATGAAATGGAGCCATTTAAAAGTGTTGAGTGCCTAAGCCTCTTCGCTCATATATGTATTGAGCAATTCAATATATTTATGGATATAAAATTTACTCAGAATGGTGCATGTAGCAACAATCCCAAATATTCTATAAATTTTATCTTGCACCAAACATTATTCACTAACGCATGGCTGCCTAGTGTTTTCCTATGCTATATTCCCGGCCAGAACTCTCAATATTGGCATGACATGACGATTAATGTTCACTCGCAACGGAGTAGCATGAATCTCCCGAAGTGTCATATTGAGACTACATAGAAACACTCACATAGGCTACACCACCCTCGACAAAGAGATCAGCGCGTTCGCACACCTTTTAATTAAAATTTGGCGCGATCGAACGCGTTTAAACTCCTTAAGGAAAATCTGGATTGTTCACATCAGTCTCAAAAAGTAATCACGGCCACACGATTTGGCCGCGTATTTCAGCAAGCCTAGACCACTCCTAGTAGAACTAGGCAATCACCGTAGTGACCACCGGCGGGCCCACTAATGCCCTAGTTGATCGAGTCCTATTTAATTAACTCCCAAGCGCTTTGAACGTAAAATCTAATATGGGTGTTCGTGCAAGCTCAAACGAGCTAAGACCGTTACCGTCCAACTTTGCCACCTTGTTGACTGGCTGAGATCTTTGATCGCCGTCGTATGTGTCAAAAATAATTTCACTTTCCTAAAGTTATGATAAGAAAGAGTTCGTTTCCTGAGAGAGGCAATTGTAGTTATTACGTATTCAATTTCCTAAAAGTACCCAATTGGGGGATTTCGATTTTTATGTAAGCAATAAAAGTAAATCAAAAGCAAAGTAAATTGGAAAAAAATAATCAATGAGAGAAAGGTATTGGTCAAGTAATTCATCTTCAATCTTAAACATGTGCTTGCATATATAATTAGAATTACAATTTAATCTCTTTTATAATCAAAATCCTAGAGAATCAAGAGAGCAAGATAATCTATTAATTTCCTAAGTTCATCAGCACACACATTAGAGCTGCGTATGTGAATTCTACCTAAAGAATAACCTAACGCCTTGCGCTAATTAAGTTCAATTCCTATGAGCATTAAGTTTCAGAAATAGGCTAATCAATGCAATTGTCATACATTGCGCATAACAATTCGGGCAATGGTCAAACTCTACATATGATTACGAGAGTGTATCACTACAAACCGTAAACATATCATGCTACTTGTATTCAGGGTTATCGCTCGATGAAAAACCCTAAAATAGCTATGGACAAGGATGCAAGTTCAATTAATTGGCCACTTAACTAACCAAACATCTTAGTCCTATCACAATACATCAATCATGTGATCATAAAAACAGTAGAAGTATGAACGATAATCAAGAGAGAAAACTAATACATAACTCAGCACAAGTTTTAGAAATAGGACTACATCCTTAACCAAAAATATTAAATTAGCTACTCATAGCTATGGAGTTCATCACAAAAATATTAATTGAATAGAAGAAGATGAACAAAAGCAAACCCTAGTAGCGTAAACAAAAGCGGCTCTCCCTTTAGCTCCAAAAACAAAACATGATCTTTTTAGTTGTAGAAAACTTTCTCCTTTTGTAGCTTTTCATCCTTCCAAAACTAGGTCTTCAAAGCCCAAAGTCCAATAACAAGATGTCCACCAAGCCCATATGTGAGGAATACCCATGTGAAAATATGTCCCAAAAATAGTCACCCCGAGAAAACTGGTATTATGGTCGGAAATTGGGGAGAAATGACCGGAAGAGAGCTCAGGTGACCGGAAAAGTCCACCCGGTCACCGGTCAAATTTCAGGTTAACTGAGTCAACTTGGGTCAAGCGCCGAGTCATACCGGAGTGGTAGGAGCTCAAAGAAGCTTTTCCTACGTCTTACTGCAAGTGCACAGGCCTATTGGAGGCGTGGCAAGCACGTCGTCGATCCCCGGAGAAGTGGTGTGTCTTTGTTAAGCTAATCTAACGCTTGCTATTGATTCTCGATGATAATGTAGCACAAAAGTATGGGTGATTGTGTCGAAACGACTAGTTTGAAATGTGTTTGACTCTTGAATTAAAGTACTGATGAATACAGAGTATTGGAACTAATGTTGTTGTGATACTAGAGTGACTAATTCCACCCTCTGATCTCATACTAAGCAATGCTAATTTTCACCTTGTTCTACTGCCTTCCTAAAAGGCCTTAATGGATAAATGGTGCCTAAATCCCCTTACATACCCCTAGTATCCTTTGGTCTTTCAACGAGTACCAGTGATCACAGGCACATTCAGTTCAATGAATCACTATTTTCCTAAGCATTAAACACATTAAGAACAATTTGACAATAAACATGCTTCATATTAAATCAAAGGGTTTCATTGCACCCTAGCTTAAGTGTTTAGAACATGATGTAATAGTAAAAACAGAATTCAAATTAAAGTTGCAGAAATGAAAACCCTAAAACATGCTCTAAAAATTGACTACCCTCTCTCTTACCTCTCAACAATCAATTTATATCACAAATCACTCAAAAACAATAATTCGCAAATACCCAAACCTCTCTCTTCTGTTCCTTTGGCTCAGCATCGATGCAGAAGAAACCCTAATTTTGTTTATCTCTAACAAAGCCTCTTGGGAAGAGAAGCTATATGAGAGATAAGTGAAATTAGGGTTGTCGGAAGAGGTGACTTGTGGTGTTTTCGGTGTTGGGAGTCAAGCCGGTACGGGTGATGGGAGAATCGTGAAGAGATGGCTCTTGCCATTTTGGGGAAGAAGAGGGGTGATGGTGTTTGGTTTACGTCGGGGGAGGAGAAGAAAGAGAAATGGAATGGGGAAATGGATCTCGGTCGGCGAGGTGTAGGTGTGTGAGGTTTTTTGTGAGCGGTGTAGCGAGATGACGATGTGAAGGCCCGGGAGCGTAGGATCCAGTGGTTAATGATCCGGCGACGGTTGAGGGATTTTTTCTTGTTGAGCGGAGGCATCAAGGAATGATGTGAGTAAGGTAGCAGCGTTGGATGCACAAAATGGAGATCTCAACGGCTCGTAAATGATGGGCTCGGATCCGGCGGGTCTTGGATAGCTTGGGCCCATGTCTTGTAGATGAGTTGCTACTTGTTGGGCTGCAACTGTTGCGCGCGCGGGCTTTGGCTTTCTGCTCCAAAGATGCTCGACTCCAATTCTTCGCTCTTGGCTCCTCAGTTTCTCCGAGCTTTATTTATTACCTAAAAACACAAAATTAATTAGTACAAATATTTATTCTTGAAAACAAGGAAAACTCAGAATCTGGGATAATATATGATTCTTGAGCACAAAAGATGAGTAAAATGCCAATAAAAAGGTGTATAAATATGCAATATTTGGCACTCATCAAATACCCCCAAACCTGAATTTTACTTGTCCTCAAGTGAAACAGAAATTAAGAAATCCTAACTATACCCCGTCGCAGTCTCTCGAATGCATTTAGCGTATGCACTAAGCCTTTAAACCCCTAGGTGTCCCTAGTGGACGAGTTGTAGTCTCGTGAGGGTTTACAAGAGGTGTACCCACAAAACCTTCTCCAACTTGAGTGTAAAAGAGTCCCAAGCCTCCAGAAGCTATGAGGACATAGAGTTTTACGCGTGCTAGTAACATGAAGTTAGAACTATCGAAGAACGCATTCTCATCCTTAAGTCTTTGGAGAAGTAACCATACCATATGAAAGAATTCGGATTCGGTGTGATCATAAGTCTCAACTTCTGCCTCACCATTAGGGTTTTATGATAATTGCACTCAAAAAGATCGCTTTCTAAGTCTCTCATGTGTGCAGGCGGGAGTAAGAGAAATCTGCACACGTTGTAGGTAAGAAGGATAACCTTCCGAAATAAAATCTGGAGACTCCACAGAAATGTGGACAAAAAGAATCTTTTCTGATGATCTCTAAGAAAGGAAATCAACCATTAGCAAGGGGTGGGAGTAATCACTCACTTCTCACCCGATCGGCAATTAACATCAATCTCTCATAAGAACCATAGAAACTTCTTCACTCTTGGTCTTCGGTCTTCGGTCTTCAATAGCTGATGATGAACTTCTGAACTTTACAAAAACTTGACAAACATTTTTTTTTTTTTTTTTTTTTTTTTTTTTGATTTTTTGATTTTTTTTTGATTTTTTTTTTTTTTTTTTTAATAAACTTATAATAACTTGGTGGTAACTAGACACATAAAATAAACTACATTTTTTTTTTTTTTTTTTTTTTTAGTACATGAAATGGAAATAACAATAAAACTCAATTTTTCACAAACTTCGTTAATTCTCATCTTCTTTTCTTTTATTTGTTGCACATAAACCTTGGACTATTTCAACTTTTCTTCATATATTCGATGTTGCTCAGCTTGCTGACGATGATGTGTTTCTATGGATCTTGATGATTGAGAGAGAGAGTGATGTTAACTGCAAATCGGTATTTAGAAGGAGTTTTCATCTTTAGACGTCACCCTCATGATTGACGGAATTAGCACTCAAGAGATCAAAAATAGTGCTGAAAGTGGTGCGAAGTTGGGTAGCTCACCATTCCTACCAGGAATTGACGTACGGTGACACACACTCTAAAAGCTTTTCTAGAAAGTCACAAGAGTGAAGGTCGGTACCTCGCTTGATGTAAAATGGGTAGTCTCCACTATGGTTGATCACAATTCTACTACCGAATATCTAAATGACACCTAATTCGCCCTCTGGTATGGTTAAATCCGACTTTAACGCTCTAATCAACTAAGGAACCCGATTGCGTTCTCCAAGTACTTCCAAGTTCTTGTTATTTCTGGTTAGGACTCTCTATGTAAACATAGCTAGAAGCATGCTAGTGACTCTAAAATCTCTAAAAGTTGGAGGTTTTTATGCAAATTTTGAGTTTTTCGATTTTTTTTTTTTTTTTTTTTTTTTTTTTTTTTTTTTGAAGATAAAAGATTAAAAAGACTAAAACTCTATATGCAAATCACACCCCCAAACCTAGATCAAACATTGTCCTCAATGTGTCACGAGATAGGAAAAATTTAAACAAGTCACATACCATGAGAACTATCTTGAGTAGAGTAAAGGAAAGAGATTACCGGATGTACAAGGGTGTTGCTAAACCATAAAAAGGTGAATGCTTTGAAAGCAAACAATCACGAGCGCAAGACAAAAAGGTTGGTTAGCACACATCAAAATTATGCAAAAAGAAATAGAAAAAGAAAAGGGAAAGATGATGGATGTTTGGTCCATATGTATATACAAAAGTGGACCAGATCAGTCCACATAGATGGGGTCTTCCAAGTCAACGGTCTCAACTTCTGGTGGAAGATGTTCCAGAAATGGTTTCAATCTCTGACCATTGACTTTGAAAATGTTCTTGTTTCCTTTGGGTTTTCAACTCTCGATCAGCTCCATGTGGAAACACGGTACGTACCACGTATGGTCATGACCATCGTGAACGTAGCTTTCCCGGGAAACAAATGCAATCTAGTGTTGTACAAGAAACTTTGCATCTCGGGGTGAAAGACTTGCGCGAGAATGCGCTTTGTCGTGAAACACCTTCATTCTATGTTTGTACGTTTTGGCACTATCATATGCATCGTTTCTCAATTCTTCTAACTCATTGAGTTGAAGTTTTACAGTACCAGCTTTATCAAGATCAAAATTCAACTTCTTCAAGCCCAAAATGCACGGTGTTCTAACTCAACGGGTAAATGGCATGCTTTCCGTACACAAGTCGTAAGGAGACATCCCAATGGGAGTCTTGTATGCGATCCTATAGGCCCATAAAGCATCGTTTAGGCGCAAAGACCAATCTTTCCTAGAAGGATTGACGGTCTTCTCAAGAATATGCTTAATTTCCCTATTAGACACCTCCCACTTGGCCACTTGGTTTGAGGATGGTAAGGTGTTGCGACCTTGTGAGTGATTCCATACTTGCGCACTAGTGATTCAATGGGTCCATTTCAGAAATGACTACCTCCATCAATGATTATCGCTCTCGGGTTCCAAAACGGGAGAAAATGTTCTCCTTAAGAAAAGAAAGAACAACTTTATGGTCGTTGGTTTTGGATGCAATGGCCTCTACCCACTTAGAGACATAATCTGCTACAAGGATGTACAACTTACCCGCCCCGAGAATTCGGAAATGGACCCATGAAATCAATGCCCCAAACATCAAACAGCTCAACAATCAATATGGGTTGTAGGGCATCATGTTTCTCCTAGATATACTTCCTAGTTTCGGCATCGGTCACAAGCAACACAAAAGCATGGCAATCCTTAACAAGTGTTGGCCCATGTAGAAACCGCTTGCAAGATCTTTGGCGACGATTTTCTTGGCACTAAAGTGGCCTCCACATGCATGGTCATGACGAAAGAGATGACATCCCTTTGTTCGGGTGGGGACACATCTCCTAATGATTTGGTCTTGTGTACTTAAACAAATATGGGTCATCCCAAAGGAAATGTTTAACTTCAGCCAAGAACTTATAACGGTCTTGTTTAGACCAATGCAAGGGCATTCTACCTCGTAGCAAGGTAGTTGACAATATCAGCAAACCATGGCATTTCAGCCACAAGCATCAATTGCTCATCGGGAATGATTCCCTAATTAACACAGACTCATCACAGTATTCAACATTCAACCTAGACAAGTGATCGCCACAACATTTCTACGACCCTTTCTTATCTCGAATTTCGAGGTCAAACTCTTGTAGCAAGAGTATCCATCGAATTAGACGAGCCTTAGCATCTTTCTTTGACAAAGATATCTCTATGCGGCATGATCGAGAATAAATGATGACCTTAGACCCTACCTCCGAATAGATTGACCCACTTTATCGAGGGGACGGGGTAAAATGATACCCGCATCAAGCGGTGTGGAATCTCACCCTTGACAACATCTCTCATGTTGGGGTTAAGTCTCCTTTGCATTTCCCTAGATGGTTTAGTGTTCTCTTCAAGGTTTATGTGATGCATGCAAATTGTGGGACTTATACCCTTAAGATCGGAGATGGTCCAACCTAAGGCACCTTTATGTTCTTGAAGTACTTCTAAGAGTCGACTTTCCTGTTACGTGTCTAAACATGATGCAATAATCACGGGTAAAGTATCGAAGGACCTAAGAAAGCATACTTCAAGGTATCGGGTAATGGTTTCAAATCAAGCTTAGGTGGTGTCTCAAGAGGTGGGGCAGATTTGGTATCAGAGAGTGGAAGTGGTTCCACTGCATTCTGCCACTTAGCAATATCCATGTGTGGGACAGATTCAAGCAACGAGTGAATTTCACCAATGTACTTAGACTCAAGAGATCTAAGTCAAAGTTATCTAAACATGCTTGCAAAGGGTCCATTGACAAAATGTCGGGCAAAGAGTCTTGGATCGACTCTCAATCATGTTAATCTCATGCAAATCGGTATCATCACAATCAATGGGTTGTTGACTAGTGTTAAAAACGTTCGGCTCTACGGTCATGTTGCAAAAGACAATTTCAACACACCATTACGACAGTTGATGATAGCATTGGACGTCGCCAGGGAAAGGACGTCCTAAGATCACGAGAATGTGATTACTTGGGTTTTGCACGGGTTGAGTGTCTAAGACAATGAAGTCTACGGGGAAAGAAAATTTATCAACCTTGATTAACACATCTTCAACAATACCACTGGGATTCTCACGGATCGTCCGCTAAGCAGAAGGTGTGGGCTTGACTCCCAAGGCCCAATTGCACATACACAGTATGGCAAAAGATTCACACCGGCTCCTAAGTCTAGTAACGCCTTTTCGACCGTATGGTCGCCTATGTTGCATGTAATTGTTGGACTACCGGGGTCTCTAAACTTGGGTGGAATCTTGTTTGGATTATGGAGCTCACTTGCTCGGTGGGAGAAAGGCACGTTTATGCACATGAAGCTTACGCTTTTGTGTGCACAAGTCTTCAAAAACTTAGCATAGGTGGGTATTTGTCTAATTGCTTGAGAAATGGAATGTTTATGTTAACTCTCTTGAACATTTCCAAAATCTCATTGTATTGGTTACCCCCTTACATTGCACCAACCTTTGTGGGAATGGAGCAACGGGTACATGACTTGGCAAAGAAACATCAACATCGTAGGACTCTTGGGTGCTTATCAACGAGCTCGAGATTCTTTCTCTACAAAGTGGATGTTTTACGTGGTGTTGTGTGTACTTGGTGAGTCTGATGGAGACTCGCTTGACGGTGGTACACCCACATGGTTTTCAACAATTCTACCACTTCCGGAGAGTGGTGATAGCATTTGCGACTATGTGAAGTTTCATTGCGGGTAGAGGAGCCCGCTTGAAACACATTCTTTGGATTTTGTTGGGGTTGACTAGGAAATTTGCCTTTCTCTCTCATTCAATGCATCACAGATTTGACCCATCTTAAGTTCTAGGCTTGTGAAACGTTGGTCGGTGGTTTTCCTAAGTTCGTAAGATTTTGGGTTAACAAACCAGGCACGGTCTTCCAAGCTAGTCTTTTTCTCCACGGGTGCCGAGGGGTGGTTGTACTTGGGGGTTTCTAGGATATGAGTATCCTTGATTGTTATTTGTTGGTCCCCCTTGTATTGGTCCCTTGGACCATGAGAAGTTAGGGTGATTCCTCCACCCCGGGTTGTAGGTTTGAGAATACGGGTTGTTCTCTTGCCTATGGTATAATGCATTGGCTTGCTCGGACTTGGACTCTTGAAATGCATGTAAGTCATGACATTTGTCCACTAGGGGTCGGGAACTATGGCATGCGGCACAAGTGGCCATATCAATTTGGTCTGGAGAGTAGGGGCATTAGATTTTACATTCTTTTCCAACTCAAGCACTTCTATTCTCAGGACCAAAGAAGCCATTTTGCATTTCCCTCAAAGTCGGACTCGATTCTATGAACATTTTGTGCGGGGGTAGTCCGTTTCGGTTCTCGGATGGACTCCCATTGTTGAGTCTTTTCGGCGACTTCGATTAGAAAAGTCCAAGAGTCATCAGCACTCTTGTCAATAAATGCACCATTGCACATTGACTCGAGCGTGGTACGAGGGTTCTAACATCTAGACCCTCATACAAGATTTGCACAAGTCTCCATTTTTCAAAACCATGGTGGGGACATTGGTAGTAATTCATTGAATCTCTCCAAGTATTTTGCTAGAGTTTCGTCTTCTAATACCTGAAAACCATTTAGACTTTGGCGAATTGTCGCCGTCTTATGGTTGGGGAAAAACTTTTGAAAAACTCTTTGTGAGGGTCATCCCAGGTTCTAATGGGCTGTGGTTGTAGGGCATGAAGCCAAGACTTGGCTTTGTCCTTCGAAGAAAAAAGGAAACAATCTCATTTGAGGGACTCATCTGTCATTTGGTTGAAACGCGAGTCCCACAAATATCCTCAAAGTCTCTCACGTGATGGTAGGGTTCTCGGGATTGACCTCTAAACACGGTAGCATATTAATGATGCTTGCTTTCAGTTCAAACCGACAAGCATCACCGGCGAGAATGATGCAAGAGGGCGGGCTTGCCCTAGTTGGGTACATGTAGTCCTTGAGACTACGGGGTTGGTTGAGTTCATCACCCATGGTTTCGATTCGGATGGGCTTTCGATGGAATTGGGCTTTCGGTTGAGCCTGGGTATGCTAACGATTTCGTCAGGCTTGATTCTTACTAATCGATTTGTTTGGTCTCTAAAAGACACAATCATAGCCTAGCACGCGCCTCTAGCATGTTAACACACAATCAAGTTCAACACGGAAAAACAAAACTCAAAAATAACCCACTAATACAAGGCACAAGCCCAAAAGATGGCTTTTTGAAGTTATGAAGCCCAACTGAATAGATGGGTTTGGTTTGGTTATGTGGGTTTCGGATTGGCTTTGTACAGCCCAGATGAAGTGGGCTTGGTTGCTTGCAGCCCAAAGAGTGGAACTTAGGTGGGCTTAGTCTAATGCACAACCAGAAGTTTGCAAAGCCTAGGTAGTCAGGCTCAATTTGTGTTCGGCCAGTAAGTGGGTTGATAATGCACGGCCAGTATTAAGTGAGCCCGAGAAGTGGGAAGCCTAGCAGGTATGGGTTCAAACCTTGATGATGCGGGCTCGAGTTTTGTTCAGGAGCGAGCCCGGTTTTAGGAAACTAGCTCCAGCCCAATTGCAGATCCGAATGGTTAGATACGAGGCAAGTTATGCACTGGACTAAGCGAGTTTTTGTAACTGCTCCGGCCTAGGATTGGCAATTCACTCAAGTGCACGAGGCTAGGCAACAGGGCAGACAGAAAGCAATCACGAGATTCATGCTGCAATTGACACAAGACAAGATTTGTTCCTCAAAGAATTACAAATTGATAGTAACATAGCTTGCGTTGATGATTGCACGAGGTTGGCAAGTGATCAAAAAGTTATAACTTGTGTGGTGCATTGGGTTGAGGTTGTGCTCACTCTATGGTGAAGCATGTGCCGGGGGTGGTGTCTTTGAAAATCAACGAGGCTAAGTGCTATTCACCAGCCTCGCTACTTCACATTCATTCAAGCACAAAAAAATCTCACACACAAGCAGGCATATAAACTTCACAGTAGTAGCATATTAACAGACCAGCTCAAAGTGAGAATCAACTTTACAGATGCAGCAACAGAGCAATCACAGAAATGTCAAAATATGGTTTAGCAAGGTATTTAGCCTATCATGCACAGGGACCAGGTCTGGTGGTTACAGGTCAACTCAGGGCTGATAGATTGAGGCTGCAATCAGCTAAGGCAGAACAAAATGGGTTATGTTCAGTTGATTTCCACTAGGGTAGCTCAGCTATCTTGGGTTTCCAAGTTAAACCCAAAACTTGCAGCTACAGGGGCTTGCAAGGGAGCAGCACTCACAGAGGCAATGACTCAGGTGAGGCTTGATAAACCAATGGACAAGCAAGCATGCCAACTTAGTTATGTAAACAAGGGTAGAATTACATTACCGCCAGTATAAAAACTGGCGGTAATGTAATTCCACCTCAATTCAGCTCCTTTGTTCTTTCCTTGAGCTTGTTCAAGTTGCTCCAAGAGTACCTTAGCTCAAGACAAAAATCTCGATTCTCAAAGTCTCACAAAAAGGCAACATACGTATCAATGCTATAATGACGAAGCCTCGAGCTTTTGAGCGAAATGAGATGAAACTGAAACTTAAATGAAGTTGAGTAAGTCAGTCGCAAGCTCTCAACCTCAGCTACCGCTTATGCACAACAATGACTAGGAGAGGAACAAAAGATGATGAGTTAAAATAGGTACAAGTGAACACTAGTCTGAACAGATGCAAAGTCAGGCTAATGCAACATTGATATTTAAACTAAGCTACAGATGCTATGGCAGATGCTATGCAAAAATCAAGAGTTAAGCTAAGTTACAGCAAATCAGTGCAAAAGAGCACAGATTGTAAAGCATATATACAATGGAAGACTGAAAATCAGTTAAAGCAAGTGAAAGAAAATCGGGGCACACTACCAAATCGGCGGCGCCAAAAACTTGGTAGGAGCTCAAAGAAGCTTTTCCTACGTCTTACCAAGTGCACAGAGCCTATTGAGGCGTGGCAAAGCATGGTCGATCCACGAGAGAAGTGGTGTGTGCCGTTAAGCTAATCCTAACGCTTGCTATTGATTCTCGGATGATAATGTAGCACAAAAGTATGGGTGATTGTGTCGAAACGACTAGTTTGAAATGTGTTTGACTCTTGAATTAAAGTGCACGATGAATACTAGAGTATTGGAACTAATGTTGTTGTGATACTAGAGTGACTAATTCCACCCCTCGATCTCATACTAAGCAATGCTAATTTTCACCTTGTTCTACCGCCTTCCTAAAAGGCCTTAATTGGATAAATGGTGCCTAAATCCCCTTACATACCCCTAGTATCACGGGTCTTTCTACGGTACAGTGATCACAGCACATTCAAGTTCAATGAATCACTATTTTCCTAAGCATTAAACACATTAAGAACAATTTGACAATAAACATGCTTCATATTAAATCAAAGGGTTTCATTGCACCCTAGCTTAAGTGTTTAGAACATGATGTAATAGTAAAAACAGAATTCAAATTAAAGTTGCAGAAATGAAAACCCTAAAACATGCTCTAAAAATTGACTACCCTCTCTCTTACCTCTCAACAATCAATTTATATCACAAATCACTCAAAAACAATAATTCAAGAAATACCCAAACCTCTCTTCTGTTCCTTTGGCTCGACTTCGCATGCAAGAAGAAACCTAATTTTTTTATCTCTAACAAAGCCTCTTGGGAAGAGAAGCTATATGAGAGATAAGTGAAATTAGGGTTGTCGGAAGAGGTGACTGTGGTGTTGTCGGTGTTGGGAGTTGAAGCTGGTACGGGTGATGGGAGAACTGTGAAGAGATGGCTCTGCCATTTTTGGGGAAGAAGAGGGGTGATGGTGTTTCTGGTTTCTGTCGGGGGAGGAGAAGAAAGAGAAATGGAATGGGGAAATGGATCTGGTCGACTGAGGTGTAGGGGTGTGTGAGGTTTTGCTGTGAAGCGGTGTAGCGAGATGACGATGTGAAGGCCCGAGCGAGCGTAGGATCTGGTGGTTAATGATCGACGGTTGAGGGATTTTTTACCGTTGAGCGGAGGCATCAAGGAATGATGTGAGTAAGGTATGAGCGTTGGATGCACAAAATGGAGATCTCAACGGCTCAGAAATGATGGGCTCGGATCCGGGTCGGGTCTTGGATAGCTTGGGCCCATGTCTTGTAGATGAGTTGCTACTTGTTGGGCTGCAACTGTTGCGCGCGCGGGATTTGGCTTTCTGCTCCAAAGATGCTCGACTCCAATTCTTCGCTCTTGGCTCCTCAGTTTCTCCGAGCTTTATTTATTACCTAAAAACACAAAATTAATTAGTACAAATATTTATTCTTGAAAACAAGGAAAACTCAGAATCTGGGATAATATCTGATTCTTGAGCACAAAAGATGAGTAAAATGCCAATAAAAGGTGTATAAATATGCAATATTTGGCACTCATCACGGAGTCAGCTGAGTTAAGTGATTCAGAGAGTCAGACCATGAATCAGCTGAGATCTCTAAGCTGAGTGGGCTGACTTGCTAAGGCCTGAGTCATTTGCATAGGCCTACACTCGATTTTGCATATCATTGTGCAACAACATTACACATCCAGCCATAATGGTGATACGCACTTCAGCTCCAATACATGCATCGTCAGCTGTACCACCCTCTTCACTGCCATTCAGTTCAGCTCCATCATTCCATTTCCATCACCAGCAAACTGCAATTTCACTAGCACCTCGGCTGCTCTTCTCAGTTCCACCAATTCGACTACACTTACACCTGAATCGACTAGCACCACCAAACTCATCACCACAGTTTCTGCTTCACTCGTTTGCAGCAGTGCAAACTCAGCTAACAAATCATGCTGCAACTTCATGCATAACACCAATAATTCAACCACCATGTAGCTTCAAACTCCACTGTATTTACGGCAGCAGCTGCTTGCAATACCCTTCAGCAACTGCATTATTTTGCATTCGGTACACACATTCATTCAATCACTGCAACAACAGCTACATCATAACTCCATCAAAGACCCATTTTACCAGCAATTACCACCATTTTACAGACCTCCAGGACCATTCTTTGCTTCCAACTCCACCTACCATCTGCATCTCAGGCCTAAAGTACCACAGTACCAACAAATCCCTGTTCTCACTGCAATTCCATTTACAGCTCCATGTTTCTATTCCCAGCATCATGGCTCCTCAACTCAACAGCTGCATCACTGCATTATTGCAGCTTCAAATCTCCACCTGCAATACCAGAACTTCAACTGCAATCCAACTACCATTCCCCAGGCATTTGTTGTAGCTTTAACTCCATCAGAACCCATTGCCATTTCGGCTCGGAGTACAACACCATCAATTTTGCCGAGTTCATATCATTTCAATTTTAGCAACATCATTCTTGATTGCACTCATTTGCTCAACTCACAACTACTAACCTGTATACCTAACATTCATCTAAAGCAGCTTCATTACCACCATTTCTGTCACTACTCTTCTCAGCACCTTACTCAGCTCAATTCTTCCCTGCTCAATGCATCAGCTGCCATTGTTTCTTCTCGATCTGAAATTCATCATTCCCATGAACATCAATAGAAGCCTTAATCAATTGTGGCCCTGACATCACCAATTTCATCTTCAAACCCATGAATTCACTGAAACATCAAACCCTAACTTCTCAACACCCAATTCACACAAAACCTCATTATTTCTGTTGCTCAAGAATACCAACATCAAGTCATCTTCTGATTCACACCGGTTTCATTAATTGATTCGAATTTTTAACATAGCTCTGCAAATTAATGGCAGCAGCTTGTTCTTCATATTCCTCAAATACCCTCATCTGGATTCGACCTCGACACTCCATAAAATTAAGAATCAACCTAAAACCCATCTGCTCAATCGACAACAATAGAGACAACTCCGTTTCAATCTCCATCGATTCTTCATTTCAACTGAGTTCTCGATTGAGAATTCAAACACAGCAAAACCCTAACTTCTTTGGCAACAACAGATTCTTCTCAGTTATCAAATCACAAATTCTTCCACCACAACAGCCATCTCTCCCTGCATAACTCGATCTTTCTGATAAAATGGTGCCGCCATGGGTTCTCTATTTTACTCTCTCTGAATTTCAGACGAGAAAGATTGAGAGATGATTCTCAATTTTAGGGCCGTGTAGGAACCAAAACTACTATCGGCACCAGTCGACTGGATAAGGGCTATGCAACTATCATTTGACCTGTCAGTTTCGTAGAACTGACTGTCTATTCGATCTCTTGCTCAACTATCAGTGAACTGACAGTTCATTCTTCGCCTCCTTCTCGCGCAACTTAGCCCGCTCCAATATGACTCGCCAGTGAATTGATCCTTTTTAGTAGCAAGTCTAGAGGATACCAAATTGCTTTCCCAAACCAGGGCAAACACGCTATTCTAAAACCCTAAATTCGAGTTGCGGCAGTATATAACTATCGCAAATCAATCATGACCATCCAACTTAGCTAGCCTAATTGGACGGCTTAGATCGCGTTTCATACGATTGAAGAGGTATCAGTGCGTTCACCGCAGGCCTAATATTATTCCCGACCAGTCGACTTGCCCATGGGAAATCAATAGCACGCTGATTCGTTCGATTGAACTAGAGTGAACGCGACTGCATTGAAACCCTAGTTTGTGTTTGCTGAGTGATTCAGTCGCAAATTGATCATGATCGCTCATCTTCGCCGGCCGAAATGGAGGGCTTAGATCTAGTTTTAGGCGATCCATGAGATGTCGGCATGCACGACAGCAGTCCGTCTTCATGCATGGCCAATTAACCTGCTTTAATTAGCGCCCAACGCTCACGTTCGATTAGTCGAACTATGGTTGGCCACACGGTTTACAAACCCTAATTTGAGCCAACGGCGGCAAACATCTGCCGCAGACCATCTCGTCCGTCCAACTTCGCTAGCTTGGTTGGACGGCTTGGATCAAACATTAGGCGATCGATGAGGTATCTCCATGATCACCGGCCACCTCTCCTTCACATGGAGCGATCGACCAAGGAATGGCTTGTCCCTAGAGCTACCAAACGACCACCCAAAGGTGGTCGATCATATTACCTCCTTTAAGACGCTTATCCGCGACTTATTCAATCAAGCTCTAATACAACGATGCTTCATACACATCGTTTAATTTGAGATGCTTAAATGCGATGCTTCACATACATCAAATACATACGATATTTTATGTCGGCTTCATAAACAACTTAGTTGTTTCACCTAATAGCACCATATGCTATTCTCCGCGGCAAGTCCCACGACTTGACCCACTCATTCGAGACATCAAACATGTCACAAGATGGGGGATGCTCACTGGGGTATTGGTCAGGCGGTTTACAACGTGCGGCGTGTAACGCGCCCATTACGAGAAAGTATCAGGAAAGGCGGATGATTAACATTAATGGGAGTAGTGGGCGAACGTGTGGTCAGTATTCCCTCATAATAGGAACACGATGATCACTACCTTCCGCACAAACCCACTTCTCCACTACTTTACTTTCTCCACTTCCTAAGAGATCAGGGTGCGCTCAATGGCTTGTATAAATAGGTTTTCAATGGAATAGAAATGTTATCAACACAAGTAGCCAGAAACCATTTTCTGATACAAGTCATAAAACAGCCAAACCCGTTATAATTGAACATCCTGATCTCAAACACCTTCTCCGCTTCCCTCCCTAAGATCAACCCTTCTCCTTCACCTTGTGACCGAATTGAATCTGGAACGGCCATTTCTTGGTTTAAGCCAGAGTCTTACAGATTGATCTCTCAGACTCAAAAGTACTCATGTGCAGTACATTTGTTTAGGGTTTGAATTCGTTTCTCATCAACACACCCAAATTTACCAAAAAACAGCAGAATCAGTTTTTACCCTTAAACAACTGGCGACCACAGTGGGAGATTGATCTCCCGGTTACAAAAAAATCATTTTCCCTATCCCGTTTTTAATTTCCTAAATTTCTCAATATGGTTGACTTAGGAATGATTCAGAAACCCTCAATCCCAATTTTACTTCTCCCAACACTGACAATACTTCACATGTTATTCATGAATCCGTTTTTTCATTCAAAACCCTTGTCGAGGCTATTGAGTCTCAATATTTAACAACTATTCATGATTTGATGAAAATCCTGAATGATATTGTCAGGAATCAAGCTACTATTATCAAGACGCGGGACGGAGTATTTGCGCTCTTGAAAGTCCTCACGGATCAACTATCAAAGGAACCAACACGCATTCATTCTAAAGGAAACGCCACCAACAATCCATTTTGGATCAATACTGATGGTAGTAGTCCTTCTTCCAAGATTCATATTCCTATTCCTGGTGAGGAAGATGAAGCCTATGATCATGTTGAATGGAAAAGTAGCCACCAACCTAACTTGTCTGCTCATGAAGATCGAGAGATGCTTTCTCAAACTCATAAAGAAGACTCGTGGGATTTAGCACGTTCTCATCAGAGTCCTCGCAATGAAAAAGTGATTTCATTATGTGCATCCTTTCTGGAAAGTGTTTATGGGTGAAAACTATTTATGCTGGTTTTGGTAATTTGGGGTGTGTGGATGAGAAACGAATATAAACCCTAAACAAATACACTGCACGGAAGTGCTTTTTTTTATTCGAGAGATCAATCTGTTCAATTATGGCCTAAACCAAAAAATGGTCGTTCCAGACTTGCTTTGGTCACAAAGTGAAGGAGATGGGGTTGATCTTATGGAGGGAAGCAAAGAAGGTGTTGAGATTGTGAAGGTGTTGGATGTTTATGACTTGTATCAGAAAGAGGAACTGGCTTGCAATGATGTAAGCTATCAATTCTGGTATTTTCTGGATACGAATGACAACACTTGGTTTTCTGTGCTTGTCTGTGTTGTTTGGAAATAGGTGAAGGACCTATTTATACAAGTCATTGAGCGCAACCCTCATCTCATGGGAAGTGGAGGAAGTGAAGTGATGGAATAGTGGGGTCGTGTAGAAGTGTTACACGATCACGTCTTTGTCCACTTCCCTCATCACTGTTAACCGTCCGCCTTTCCCTGACACATTCTTGTAATGGCGCGTTGCACACGGCACGCTGTAAACCGCCATACCAATACCCTAGTAAGTATCCCCAGTTTGTGACATGCTTGATGTCTCGAATGAGTGGATCGTGGGACCCACTGTAGAAAATAGCATAAAATGCTAAGTGTTTAAGGAATTGATATTCACAAAATATCGTGTATGTTTGATGCATGTAATGCATCGCAAACAATCAACATGTATGAAGCATCGATGTTTTAAAGCTTGACCGAATAAGTTGTGGATCAAGCGTCTTAAAATAGCATCTCGTCCAACCATATTCGAGTGATCGTTTGGAGGCTGCATAGACAAGACCTGCTTTGGTCGATCACTCCCTGTGGAAGAGTGGCGGACGGTGATCATCGGGATGCTTCATTGGTCGTCTAGCTTTTAACCTAGGCTGTCCGACCAAGCTAGCAAAGCTGGATGGACGAGATGGTTTATGACGCTCATTTGCGACCGTTGATGGAATTTTAGGATTTTTAAGAGGTGCGCAAGCATCACTATTTTACTTGAACGAATTCAAGCATGGACACCATTTTTGGTGGGACCGACTGGGCATGCGTGTAGATGGCTTGCCGGTGTACAAGTCCATGCCACTCTGTCTTGCGGAGGCGCGATCTAGGGCACTCAATTTGTCTGGCAAAGATGAGTGGTCGTGATCGATTTGCGACAGAAATCCTTTGTTGCAAAGGATTTTAGGGGGGCATGGCAT
Organism: Papaver armeniacum; assembly: GCA_023531295.1. NCBI lineage: Eukaryota > Viridiplantae > Streptophyta > Magnoliopsida > Ranunculales > Papaveraceae > Papaver > Papaver armeniacum. Next base: position 63,206 of record JAJJWW010006836.1, read on the forward strand.
GCCATCTTTGGGCGCGAGTTTAGAGGCGCCTGACCATGCTCCACCTTGGCCGACCGGTTACATGCGCAGGTGGGCCCGCGATGATCATGTTGATGCTCTCTGGTCCTCCTTAGTCTATATTTATACCCTCCCTCCGAGCTGGCGAAGATGGATGGTCATGATCAAACTGTGACATATATGTAATGCCGCAAACCCTAATTAGGGTTTTGGATCAGTCACGCGTGCGCAACTTTGGCCAAACGGTTTGGCAGGATATGCTCCTCCTTTGGGGAGACCGACCGTGTGGGGCCCACATTGGGCCAACGGTGAACATATGTGTACCTGTCCGATGGTCCTAGGCTCGATCTAAGCCATCCAAATATGCAGGCGAAGTTGGATGGTTGTGATCAATTTAAGACGCTAGTGGAATCTCCAAGACCCTTCAAGCATCACGTCAGCCACACTTCGAGCAAGCGTTCATTGCTCTAGGGCTAGGTCGTGAGAAAACCGATCAGGTGGGTGAGGAGTGGGCCCGCTAATGTGTGCATTAGCGCTTCACTGATAAATCGTGGGATGATCTAATCCGTCCAACCATGCTAGTGAAGTTGGACGGTCATGATGATTTTGAGACTGCTATGAGCGGTCTTGCTCGTTTGAGCCTTCCCCAAAGCAACGCGGCCATCCCTTTTTGGGGTCGGCGTTTGACAGGCGTTAGGGGTATAGCGTGGTGTTCGACCGGCTAGGGCATAGGCGGGCCCGCCGGTGAACATCACGGTGATTGCCTGCTCCTGTTAGGGTTCGTCTAGGCTAGTTAAATTATGCGGTCAACTTACGTGGACGTGATCGTTTCTGAGACTGATACGGACAGTCCAGATTTCCTTTAGGAAATTGAATATGCTCGATCGGGCTAATATAAGCATGCCGATGCGAGATTCTATTTGTTAGAGAGTGATGTAGCATGTACGGGTATTTCATGCATGTCTCGAATTTGGCACTTGGAGATTCATGCTACTCTGCTGAGAGTGAACACTCAGTCATCATGTCATGCTAATAATGAGAGTTCGGCGAGGAACAACATACGAAATACTAGGCTAATCATGCATTAATTAAGAATGTTATAAATTCACATAATATTTGGGATTGTTGCTACATGCACCATTCTGGGTGAATTTTGTATATTTATTGAATTGCTTCAAATAAATAAAGCGAGAGGTTTTCTGCGCTCATCGTTTATCAAATGGCTTTATCCTTTGCAGGATGTCAGCATATTATTTTTGGTTTTACAATTTTAGCCCTGAACTAAAAACCACCATCAACATTAAGTCCCGTGCCTAGCATGTAATAGTTGCACTATTGAGGGGTAGGCATTAGATGGTGACAAATAAAGATAAAACTTATGAGACAAAGCTAGATGTTACCAGGAGAGATGGGTCATCCTGCCCTTGGAGCATGTCACGTTCAAGAGGCGTCCAGGTGAGCGTTCCCCTAGCATGATGTTGGTTTATGCCATAATCCTCAACTCTGATGTGGACGAGCCCTATCATGAGGAATATCCTTAAAAGGGTGCTGAAGCAATTTCTGAAAAAGATGTTGAAGCAGATCCCAAAGAGAACGTTGATGTAGCTTCCGGAAAGCGAGTTGAAGAAGCGTGAAGAGAGCGTCGATGCATCTTCTGAAGCGAACGTCGAGGCGGCTCCTGAAGAGAGCGCTTATGAAGAGAACGTCGAGGCGAACGCCGAGGCGTCCGAAGCGAAGAGAGCCGAAAGAGCGTTGAAGCTTCGCGAACATCGAGGCGATCCTGAAGATAGCGTTGGGCGGCTCGAACGTCGATGCGGCGAAGAGAGCGGCCCCGGCTCGGGCGAACGTCGAGGCGGCTCCTGAAGAGAGCGTTGGAGCGGCTTCTGAAGCGAACATCGAGGCGGCTCCTGAATAGAGCGTTGAAGCGGCTTCTGAAGAGAGCGTTGAAGTGGCTTCTGAAGCGAATGTCGAGGCGGCTCCTGAAGAGAGCGTTGAAGCGGCTTCCTCTGAAGTTCAATTTTCCATTACAAATTACATGCTCCTTGATTGACCCTCTCTCTTGTGCTAAAGAAGTCCTTGACTGACGGTGAAGGATTTTCATGTTGATCCTCAGTCCCTAAGCGTGATTTATATGGTCTATCTTGTATGGTCGGTGGGTTTACTATAATAAAGATATCGCCATTTCTCTTCCGTGACTCTATTACTTCTCCGTGGGAAAATAAAATATGCAGAAGTTCGGATTACCTCTGTCCGTAGTGGTTGTTGCTATGGTGAAGCTCGGGCACTGGTATCAAAAAACGAACAACGGTTCTTAGCTGCAATTGTGAACAGAAGAGGCTGGCAGGAAGAGGCGTGACAGCTACGGGTACGAACTTGGCGGTCTTTATAAAGTGGTAAAGCTTGTCTCGTTATCAGAGGAGAAGCTAATGATGGAACCGATAGCTTCTTGATGTTGCCTCAAGGAATAAAAAAGAGGGAGACAGTCCCCTGCCCACGAGTATCCACTGAGCCTTCGACTTGATAGATATTGTCACGCTGGGTTCATGAGGCCGTCTTTACATTTGCGTTGCGTTTCAAAGACATCCAGGAATATCACTTGCCTTTGACAATACGTCTGCTCTCTTGAGTATATCCTCGTCTTTGGACATCTTGGAATGATAACATGCTTGCATCTCTCTAAATTCACCATCTTTGAGATGGGCAATGCTAAGCAGTCCCTAGTCATACTCCTTTGCCATTATCATCTTTGGATCGTGTCTTTGAGGAGTAGGGAAGTTCCTTCATACGAATGACTTAACTAATGATGAAGCTCTTGACATGGAGAATATGTATGTACCTCTTAAGACCCATGTGCAATATCCTTTGGTAACGTAGCTACTTCTTCTATGGGAGACGAAATTCTGAAAGCATCTCTTATTGGTATTGCTGCCGTTGAGCCAGACATGGAATATCTTGGACATTTTTTCATCATTGTGGCAGTCATGCATGTGGTACTGGAGTTGGAGTCGGCGATTTTGGGCGCGCACGATGTTGTATCTCGGTGGTTTTCCTCTTGTTGCTTCAAATAAACCGCTACTGTAAGGCCGAAGGTTGTATTTCCTGTTGGTGAGATGCATGCTTCCACGAACATCATGAGGCTCTTCATTACTGACATGTATGTTCTTTCTAGAAGGGCAGGTCACAACTGATTTAGCAGCTTCACGGATGTCTGAAAGCGTGGGTTCTTCGAAAAAGCACGATTGACAGGTACCATCCTATTGATGCACAATTACACCACTTGTTGTTAAGTCACATTCGGATCGTGACCTTCCAGTGCCTGAATCCGGGACCTCTCGACATAATCATGTGGGTGTTCGCTGTTTCACTGAAGCATTCCTCTTAAGTCTGACAGAGTGATTTGCCCAAGCTACGGATTCTTCCTCGTCATGATGATGCGTACATCGCTATCTTCTTGAGGTTGCTCCCTTGAGGTGTCGGCTCCAATAGATCTGAAGATTTCCCAGGCTCGCTCTTGTCCGGGCTGACATAATAGGCGAACCCTTTGTGATGATTTGGAGATGAAAATATTCGTTGAATCTTCCGAAACGCTTCCTGTTGTAGTGTGGTCCAGACGAAACTTGCTCATTTCTTCAGCAAGGGAGTGAATGAAGCAACGAGCTGGGCTAAACCAGGTATAAAACGTCGAATTCACCTTTCCCATGAAGCTTTGGAGCTCCTTCACGGTTCGCGGCAGCGGCATTGTGAGGATAGCTTGAGTTTTGGATTTGACTACTATATCATCCACGTAGTCTTCAACTTGCTTATGCATCATATCATGGAAGATTTCCGTCCTAGCGCGTTGATACGTCGCACCAGCATTCTTCAAACCGAATGGCATTATGGTATAATAAAAGTTTCCAATAGGGGTTTGAAAAGCTATCTTACTTGCATCATGCTTATACATCCTTATCTGGTTGTAGCCGCTACATCCATCCATGGAGGAGAACATGCCGTGTCCGCAGGTGGCATCTACCAACATGGCGATGTTAGGTAGAGGAAAATCGTCTTTGGGGCAGCACTCGTTCAAGTCTCTGGAATCCACGCAACACCTGATCTCGTGCCTGAATTGCCTCAAAGATTGTTTGACCGGCTTGGATCCAGGTATGGCGTGTAGATGATGGGTGACCAATTTTTCATCTAAACCGGGCATTTCTTCATACGTCCAAGCGAATATGTCATGGTACTCTTTGAGAAGTTCCACGAGTTTCATGCATTCATCCGTACACAAGGTCGAGCTGATGGAGATAGGCCTAGGAGATTCCTCATTCCCGATGTTAACGACTTCGAGCTCATCAGTTGTGGAGTTGGTGCCATCTTGCAGCTGTCGTGGAGCGTCTAGCACTTCTTCTTGTGGCCAATCATTGTTGTAGCATTCCGTTGGGTGGAGAGACTGGGTAATAGTCTCCCCTGCTAATTGCTAACATCGGCGTCGGTATACAGTTTTCCCTTTCTGATCACAGCTCGCCACTAAAGTTCGCTCCCTCTTAGTGTGAACGTGGGTCGCGGCTTCACCGGATGAAGAAGGACGCCTTGTCAGCAAAGATGCATCGTGGGGCTTAGCCCTCAATGATGCAAGTCGGTCCTCCTCCTGGATTGACGCCCACGTGGGGAGTGGGATGCAATGAACTTTGTCTGATCCTTCCCGCGGATCTTCCCTTGGTTCAAACAATTCCACTCCACATATCGGTGCGTAAGGAGACAACGATGCAGGAATACGAACGACTTCCTTATTCATCATAGTCTTCAGGCATTGGTGATACGTTGAAGGGACAATGTCATACGTGTTGGTTTGGTTTCCTTCAAAGTCTGTCATTATGGTAGGCTGTCGCACGATCTTGCTTGGGCGAACCTTGGCTGTCCTGAGAGTCTTGAGAGTAATCACATTCGAAGATGCTCCCGTGTCGATGAGGGCCCTCTTGAATTTTGAATCCTTGATGCATGGAGTAACGTGTAGGGCCTGGTTGTGACCTTCTTCCATCATCATGTCGTCTTCTGTAAATGTGACATTATTCACAGACATCTCTGGCGTTTTCGAGATTTCTAGACGCAAAGGGGCTAAATGTACATCTAGGGCTATCTGGTTGATTGCAGCAAACGTCTATGCCCGTTGATTCTTCGAGAGGTGTAAAAGTTCGCATAAACTTTCCACTAGAGAAGGTGTTTCCTGGTCCACTGGTCTCTAGTTCATAGTGAAACTATTAACCTGAGGAGGATTGTCCACCGGGCGTTCCACCATTTCTGCTCCTAAAATTCTCATCACGTGTACTAAGCAGGTGAACAAGTTGTCGATCGCTCCTTTTACCCGGTCCACCTTCCTTGCCAGAATTTCTTGCCTCCATGCTGGTTCAGCCAGAGTTGGGATTTCTCCATCGGTTGAAGCGACAGAGATAATGGGGGTATTGAAATATGAAAATTCATTATAAACAAAAATTTTCAAGGGAGGGTGAGAAACATTACCATTTGAGGGATTCTGGCTGAGATCCGTCGCGGTAGAATCATCCCTGTGGCCAACCATCTTTTTGAAAATCATGAGATTGCAACCAAGAGATTAATCTCCCACTGTGGTCGCCAATTGTTTATGGGTGAAAATTATTTCTGGTGGTTTTGGAAATTTGGGGTGTGTGGATGAGAAACGAATCTAAACCCTAAACAAATGCATTGCACGAGAGTGCTTTTTTGATTCGAGAGATCAATCTGTGCAATTCTGGCCTAAACCAAGAAATGACCGTTCCAGATTTGCTTGGGTCACAAAGTGAAGGAGATGGGGTTGATCTTAGGGAGGGAAACAAAGAAGGTGTTGAGATTGTGAAGGTGTTGTCTGTTTATGACTTGTATCAGAAAGAGGAACTAGCTTGCAATGATGTAAGCTATCAGTTCTGGTATTTTCTGGATGCGTATGACAACACTTGGTTTTCTGTGCTTGTTTGTGTTGTTTGGAAATAAGTGAAGGACCTATTTATACAAGTCATTGAGCGCAACCCTCATCTCATGGGAAGTGGAGGAAGTGAAGTGATGGAATAGTGGGGTCGTGTAGAAGTGTTACGCGATCACGTCTTTGTCCACTTCCCTCATCACTGTTAACCGTCCATATTTCCCTGACAAGTTCTTGTAATGGCGCGTTGCACGCTGCACGCTGTAAACCGCCAGACCAATACCCCAGTAAGTATCCCCCAGTTTGTGACATGCTTGATGTCTCGAATGAGCGGATCGTGGGACCCACTGTAGAAAATAGCATAAAATGCTAAGTGTTTAAGGAATTGATATTCACAAAATATCGTGTATGTTTGATGCATGTAATGCATCGCAAACAATCAACATGTATGAAGCATCGATGTTTTAAAGCTTGACCAAATAAGTTGCGGATCAAGCGTCTTAAAATAGCATCACGTCCAACCATCTTCGAGTGATCGTTTGGAGGATGCATAGACAGGCCCTGCTTTGGTCGATCACTCCATGTGGAAGAGTGGCGGACGGTGATCATCGGGATGCTTCATTGGTCGTCTAGCTTTTAACCTATGTTGTCCGACCAAGCTAGCAAAGTTGGACGGACGAGATGGTTTATGACGCTCATTTGCGACCGTTGATGGAATTTTAGGATTTTTAAGAGGTGCGCAAGCATCACTCTTTTACTTGAACGAATTCAAGCATGGACACCATTTTTGGTGGGACCGACCGGGCATGCGTGTAGACGGCTTGCCGGTATACAAGTCCATGCCACTTTGTCTTGCGGAGGCGCGATCTAGGCCACTCAATTTGTCTGGCAAAGATGAGTGGTCGTGATCGATTTGCGACAGAAATCCTTTGGTGCAAAGGATTTTAAGGGGCCACGGCATGCCATCTTTGGGCACGCGTTTCGAGGCGCCTAGCCATGCTCCACCTTGGCTGACCGGTTACATGCGCAGGTGGGCCCGCGGTGATCATGTTGATGCTCTATGGACCTCCTTAGTCCATATCTATACCCTCCCTCCGAGCTGACGAAGATGGATGGTCATGATCAAACTGCGACATATATGTAATCCCGCAAACCCTAATTAGGGTTTTGGATCAGTCACGCGTGCGCAACTTTGGCCAAACGGTTTGACAGGCTATGCTCCTCCTTTGGGAAAACCGACCATGTGGGGCCCACATTGGGCCAACGGTGAACATATGTGTTCCTGTCCGATGGTCCTAGACTAAATCTAAGCCATCCAAATATGCAAGCGAAGTTAGATGGTTGTGATCGATTTAAGACGCTAGTGGAATCTCCACGACCATTTAAGCATCATGTCAGCCACACTTCGAGCAAGCGTTCATTGCTCTAGGGTTAGGTTGTGAGAAAACCGATCAGGTGGGTGAGGAGTGGGCCCGCTAATGTGTGCATTAGCGCTGCACTGATCAATCGTGGGATGATCTAATCCGTCCAACCAGGCTGGTGAAGTTGGACGGTCATGATGATTTTGAGACTGCTTTGAGCGGTCTTGCTCGTTTGAGCCTTCCCCAAAGCAACACGACCACCCTTTTTGGGGTCGTCGTTAGACAGGCGTTAGAGGTATAGCATGGTGTTCGACCGGCTAGGGCATAGGCGGGCCCTCCGGTGAACATCACGGTGATTGCCTGCTCCTGTTAGGGTTCGTCTAAGCTAGTTAAATTATGCGGTCAGCTTACGTGGCCGTGATCATTTCTGAGACTGATACGGACAGTCCATATTTCCTTTAGGGAATTGAATATGCTCGATCGGGCTAATATAAGCATGCCGAAGCGAGATTCTCTTTGTTAGAGAGTGATGTAGCCTGTACGGGTATTTCATGCATGTCTCGAATTTGGCACTTGGAGATTCATGTTACTCTGCTGAGAGTGAACACTCAGTCGTCATGTCATGCTAATAATGAGAGTTCGGCGAGGGACAGCATACGAAATACTAGGCTAATCATGCATTAATTAATAATGCTATAAATTCACAGAATATTTGGGATTGTTGTTACATGCACCATAATGGGTGAATTTTGTATATTTATTGAATTGCTTCAAATAAATAAAGCAAGAGGTTTTCTGCGCTCATCGTTTATCAAATGGCTTTATCCTTTGCAGGATGTCAGCATATTATTTTTGGTTTTACAATTTTAGCCCTGAACTAAAATCCACCATCAACAGAAAGTATCAATTCCCATATTGCATTAGAATTTGTTAAGAGATCCGCTGCTGCTTTATTCAGTCGATCCAAACCTTCCCAGAATGAAGAAACTCGTAAAGATATTCAGGAAAGCAGGTGTCCTTCCAATAAAAGACCCAACCTCCAATTAATCACTAGTGAGGGTGGAAAGACAAAGCATCCGGGGAATAACTATCAACAATCTAAGCGTCCGACTCCCATTTCACATAGGTCAAATGAGACTCCACCATTCCCATATTTTCCCTTTCAAATGAAAGAAGTGATTGAACTCTTGGAGGTCTGGATACAAGATGACGTCATCAAGCTACCTCGTGTCAAACGTCCTCCAACTAAATAAGAAATAGAAGATCCCAAGTACTGCCGCTTCCATAGGTTTGTCAACCATCCTACAAGTGACTGCAACAAATTGAATCACATCTTCCAGGAGAAGATCGACTCAAGGGAACTTCAACTAGGCACTGAAGGAGTATACAAATACCATCCTCCTATTAGAAGTTGTTGCATGCTTTCTGGGGACTCCGTCAACAAAACTGTGTAGTCAACCATGGAACATGTGTGTGAAATTATCTATTTCTCCAAGGCACAACGTCAAGATATCTTTGCCGCTCTAAATTGTGTTGTATCGGAAAAGCGACTACCTTTGATCGATGAAGCTGTCCCCATGCCTAAATCTCTTTTGGAAGACATGATTGGCATAAGCGGCTGGGGACTCTTAACCACTGCTTATCTTAGAGATGTCGAGTTGGGAAAAGCGTTGATTAACACAGGGACTACGAAGGGAAGTTCAGAAGCGCCATATCGTATATCCAGAGGCTCAAACGCACGAGTAAGTCTTCTCGAACAACCTCTTTTACAGTATGTTAATCCTCATCTCATCAAGAACCGGGGACTTGATCCGATCGTCAACCCAACTGCGACTAGGCGATGTGAAGAGGAAGCTGGCCCCTGTCAATATTTTATCAAATGTTTAGAAGAAGTCTCGATCGAGGATAAGAGGTCCAGAGGTCAAGTAGCAGGAGCCTTACCTAGTTTCTGAAATTAAACAAGGTAACTATTGCAAACTCCTTGGTACTGACAACTGGGAGGAGTAGCAATACACGCTAGATAGCTCCCGTTAGTTCCTGAAACATTATATTGCCATTTCCCTAGTATTTCCCTTGTTTTCATACAATACTTACAATTCATCCAATATGTTTGCACCAATTTGCATTCATAGTTAAGATTTCGGTGAAACACCATTTCTTTCACAAAACAAAAACCTCTATTCTTCAAGAGCAGTCGCCTACTTATTCAAAACCAAATCAAACCACAAAGGAATGTCTCGTCTTTCCAAAACACCTAAAGGGAAAATACCTGGGAAGGAAATAAAGGCATTCAAGGGAAATCATTCAGCAACATTTCATCCTTTTTAGAGAAAACACTTTTTATACCCCAAAGAGTAGCCTGCTTCAACTTCAACTCCTGAGACAGTTTCTCAATTTCCGATTTATGATTAATGAGATTCATGAAAGGAATCCTATCCATTTCAGTTCGCAAATTTCGTATTTTGGAAATCCGTTCACATAACCAGGAAACATTAAATCCGAAGTCTACACACATGTCTTGAGGATACTTCCGATATTCGATCACTCATTCGAAGCAGCATGCATAATCATACTACACATTTGGTCATGGAAATGTGTCCATACTTATTCAATATTCGGGCGTACAATTCATCATACTTCGCTGACACGTTGAACCCCCCAATTAACACGTGATTTACATGAGGAGCATCAAATTGAGGGTCGAGGGCGCAGTCACATTCTCAAAATCGACGGTCGCCTCCATTACCTCTCGGTTCTTCCTGCAACGTCATCCCGGATACATATAAATCCAACAAGGGCGTTCATCTTCTCAAAGCATTAAAACTACGAAAGAAGTTGAGCAAGATTAGTTCAAAGCTATCCAGATAATTTAGCCAATCAAACAGAGCAAAACATGTACATACACGTACATCAGAAGAATTGGAGATCACTGTAGCTGCTCGAGCGCCACCTGTAATCCTCTCTGACAGAATCTATTTCCCCTGGGGACTGCCTCCACCTTGCCTAGAGGATACCACTCATACGCCCACCGAACAACTCAAAGTCAAGGCCTCTTGCAATCGAGCACAACGGAGTTCGGAAAATTTTGAAATTTATTTGAGAGACTGGAGACAGAAATTACACATTCCAGAGAAGATCGATGGTATAGCTTCTACACCCTCTGATCCAGGAAGAAGAATCATCACGTGATTAAGACGAGTCCTAACAATCGTATAGGACACTTTGAAGAATTCATCATCCATATTGGGCGTGTCTTTGGAATCATTAATTCCCCTGGCTTAGTAGCGAAAATATCCCCAGATTGCTTTGTTGTTGTTGATACTCGCTCTACCGCTGTTAACAAAGAAAGTCAATCACATCGAATTAAACGTGGATATTGCACTCACATTAAGAATATGAAGATGAGATGGACTTACCTTGTTGTTGTTTGGTGTACATGAAGATGGGTGGGTCTTTATGTTCGTGAAAAATAGGAAAGAGCATAAGCTCCATTTACACCCGACGAAATTTTAAAGCCGGAAAAGGTTTCTTCCTCTCACTCATACGAACGGGATTCAGAGAATCTAGTTGAGCTCCAAAGACTTGACCGGACATGCCGCTTTCTTTTTACTACCATTGATGAGCAAGAGCGTAATTTGTTAGTAGCCCCTGATTGAAAGTTGTTTCATCAGTACGACTGCAAAGGAAGTTCAAACCAAGCGATATACCTCTGGTAACATCTATCTACTTCATCTTATTGGATTTCTTTTTCGTCTGTCACCACCTAGTGCTTACCCCGCAATAATGTCATTGTTACGTGCTAAGCAGGGGACTTAATGTTGATGGTGCTTTTTAGTTTAGGGCGAAAATTGTAAAAGTCTATCTATCTGACCCGACATCGGAAGTAATAGACCTTGATATGTCTATATTCCGCAAGGAATTTGAAGAATATATCAAAATATGATGAGTGCCTATGCCGCTCTTCATATTGTATTGAAACTCAAGCTCCTAGATGAATTGTTCACTAGTATAGAGCCTAATGAGTATTTAAGCTCCTAGTTGCATTATTCACTAATGAAATGGAGCCATTTAAAAGTGTTGAGTGCCTAAGCCTCTTCGCTCATATATGTATTGAGCAATTCAATATATTTATGGATATAAAATTTACTCAGAATGGTGCATGTAGCAACAATCCCAAATATTCTATAAATTCTATCTTGCACCAGCATTATTCACTAATGCATGGCCTGCCTAGTGTTTTCCTATGCTATATTCCCCAGCCGAACTCTCAATATTGGCATGACATGACGATTAATGTTCACTCGCAACGGAGTAGCATGAATCTCCCGAAGTGTCAGTATTGAAACCTGCATGAAAACACTCACACAGGCTACACCACCCTCTGACAAAGAGATCAGCATGTTCGCACACCTTTTAATTAAAAGTTGGCGCGATCGAACGCGTTTAAACTCCTTAAGGAAAATCTGGACTGTTCACATCAGTCTCAAAAGGTAATCACGGTCACACGATTTGGCCGCGTGTTTCAGCAAGCCTAGACCACTCCTAGCAGAACTAGGCAATCACCGTAGTGACCACCGGCAGGCCCACTAATGCCCTAGTTGATCGAGTCTTATTCAATTAACTTCCAAGCGCTTCGAACGTCAACTCTAAGATGGGTGTTCACGCAAGCTCAAACTAGCTAAGACCGTTAAAAAGGGTCTTAAATACATCGTGACCGTCCAACTTTGCCAGCCTTGTTGGATGGTTGAGATCTTCCCTGGAACGATCAAAAAGGTGCCGGCACACTCATCGGCGGACCAACTTCTTTCCTGCTCGATCGACTTGTTTGTAGCAAGTCTAGAGGATACCAAATCGCTTGCCCAAACCAGGGCAAACGCGCTATTCTAAAACCCTAAATTCGAGTTGCGGCAGTATATAACTATCGCAAATCAATCCTAATTGGACGGCTTAGATCGCGTTTCAGACGATCGAAGAGGTGTCAGTGCGTTCACCGCATGCCTAATATTATTCCCGACCAAATCAACTTGCACATGGGAAATCAATAGCACGTTGATTCGTTCGATTAAACTAGAGTGAACGCGCCGCATTGAAACCCTAGTTTGTGTTTCTTTGCATAAATGAGTTCTTGTAGCAAATTGATCATGATTGCTCATCTTCGCCTACCAAACGAAGGGAGGGCTTAGATCTAATTTTAGGCGATCCAGAGATGTAGGCATGCACGACAAAGAGCCCATCTTCATGCATGGCCAATCAACTCGCTTCAATTAGCGCCCAACGCTCACGTTCGATTAGTCGAACTATGGTTGGCCACACGGTTTACAAACCCTAATTTGAATCAATGGAGGCAAACATCTGCCGCAGAACATCTCGTCCGTCCAACTTCGCTAGCTTGGTTGGACGGCTTGGATCAAACATTAGGCGATCGATGAGGTATCTCCATGATCACCACCACCTCTCCT
>JAJJWW010006837.1:0-12429 GCA_023531295.1 Papaver armeniacum
ACCATGGTTCTATTTTTAGTAAGATATTTAGAAGTAAATCTAGGTCACTCCTTATCTAGATATTTCTATTAATACCTAAATTACCCTCCTGATTAATTTTGGGTAATGATTAGTTAGTGTTAATAATAGTTAGTGTAGTGATTAGTGAAATGATTAAGTTAAAGATAATTAGTGAGATTAAAAATCAGATGGGTTTTTAAAAATGAAGTAGAATTATTGGGGAAGAGAGTAAATTTAGAGAAGATGAAGAAGTAAACATGGATTTTACCAACCACAAGGAGGAAGAGTATTTGGGTACCGGTATGCTTCAAACTTAGATAATGTTGGTTGAATTGATCCAAAATTTCAAAAAATGTAAAATTTTTAAGTAGATTTGGGTTTGTTCGGTTAATTATGTGAAGAACAGTGTAGAACACATCTCGAAAGTGTAGTTCGGTTACTTTTTTCCAAAACACGCATTCCAACTCGCTCTTAATGGAGGTTTTTAGTCGTTCGGTTAACATGCGGGGGTTCTCCGAACTTTGTTTATGGATTTACGGAAGTAATGTTCGATTTGCTAGTAATGTCGCCGAACTTTAGGGTCTAGAAGTTCGGTTGAAAGCAACCATAGCGTAACTCGAACTTCACGTTGTTAAGATTTTTACCAAGTGTACAAAAGTTAGGTTTGTTCGGCAGAACCGTGCCAACCAATATCTAACCGAACTACACACAATTAATTAAGAGTTTGGTTTGTCAAGGTTTTTGCGTAACAAACCGAACATAGTGGGACAAGTTAGGTTAAAGTGAAACTCAACATAGTGGGCAAAATAGTAGGTTCGGTTACATTGGAATTTTTTTTTTTTTTTGTAATATTGGTAAAGTTCGGTTAGAAAATAGTTTTAGCCTTCTTCTACAAACCAACCAGAACATGGTGGGAAAAGTTCGGTTAAATCAAAAATCAACATAATGGAAAAATAAGCACAGTTCGGTTACATTTGATTTTTTTTTTTTTTTTTTTTTTTTTTTTTTTTTTGTAATATTGGTAAAGTTCGGTTAGAAAATAGTTTTAGCTTCTTTGCGAACCAACCGAACTGCGGGATTCGGTTAAGAAAAAATTAATTCATGATAACCGGTGTTCTTCGTGTTCTTGGTTTTCGAGAATGTTCGGTTAGCAAACTAGTTTTTTTAAACTATTCCTGGCCAACATGTCACTGTAACTTCCATTTAACCATATTTTGATGACTACCGCTCAAAATTTCAATCAAAAACGAATTAAAGTAATGGGTTTGTGGAAAATACTTATGGATATGTTTGTTTATAAAAGATTGATTAATCGAGTGATGAAAATTCAATGAATCGACCAGGACTAAAAATTTGATGATTTTGATTAGATTTGTATATGACGGGGTTAGATGATCATAAATTGATGAAGAAGAGAAGAAGAAAAAATTATAGAATAGAGGAAGAAGAAGTTGTAGATTAGTTATAATTTGAATTAGGTAAAAGAGTAAATATGTTAAGGATTTAAATTAAGTTATATATATATAGAGGTGGTGGTGGTTGGTGGTGGTGGTAGTCGGAGGTGGGCGGCGGTGGTGGGATGAGGTGGTGGTTATATATATATAGGTGGTTATTAGGTTAGTTTTAAATTAAATTAGGTTAAGGGTAGGTTAGTTATTTCCACACTTTAGGACACCCCTTATAACTATAGGGAAGGTGGCCTAATAAGACCATGGTCCCCTCAAAAAAACCATGGTCCCAAAAAAAATGGTTCATACAAAACCGTACAAAGGAACACATAGAAAGATTAGAAACCCAGATTTCATGATCCTATCTTCTTTTCAAATGATAAATTATTCATGGTTGTATCCACCCAAAACAAATTCTACCTAGTGTTTTTAGGGGCCACTCGAAAGGAATTAGGGGCCAACAATAAGACAAAATAGGGTCACCCAAACCTAAATTGAGTTCACCCCTTATCACTAATTTTCATAATGGCAAAATTGTTCTCAAATAATAGGTTTATAACTACGCATTCGGTAGTTAGTGTACATTTAGCTAATGTTAGCAGAATTATTTGAAGTTTTTTTTTTTTTCTCGGATTTGCAGTAGCAGGAACATAATCGGTAGATAAAAATCTATTTTACCTACCAATTATAACTCATTTTCTTAAGAAATGATGAACATCAACCTTAATCGGTAGATAAAATGATTGTTATCTACCTGGAATTATTCTTGATTCAAAAATTCAATTTTCGTACTAAAAAATTAAACACAATGTTAGATAATGAACACAATTTACTACCGATTATGGTAGTACCCAAAATCCGAAAATTGTAGAATTTTTTTTTCAAGAACTCGTTTTGGGCAGTATATAATCTAAGTTTAATTAACTTAAAATACTACCGAATATGGTAATTCTCATTTCAAAATGCCACTATATAATCGGAAGTTAAGTTCACTTACCTTACTACCAGATTATGGTAGTACCAAAATTCGAAAATTAAAGAATTTTTCAAAAACTCGTTTTAGGGCGATTATATAATCGGAAGTTTAATTAACTTAAAATACTACCGAATATAGTAATTCTCATTTCAAAATGCCACTATAATCGGAAGTTAGTTCACTACCGATTATGGTAGTACCAAAATTCGAAAATTGAAAATTTTTTTCAAAAATTCGTTTTGGGGCGGTATATAATCGGAAGTTTAATTAACTTAAAATACTAGAATATGGTAATTCTCATTTCAAAATGCCACTATATAATCGGGAAGTTAAGTTCATTTACCTTACTTTACCGGTTGTCATAATTCAAAATGAGTTTTGAAAAAAAAACCTTAATTTTTCGAATTTTTGGAAGATATGTCATTTGAATAAACTCCCGAATATACGATGACCCAAAAATCGTAATTTTGGAAAAAGAGATTTTCAAATTTTGAACTTGTAATAAATCGGAAGTAATATAATTTACATAAACTCTCGAATGTGTGTTGCCTAACCTTCTAAAATGGCTCTTGGAACCACCTAAAGCCATGACATGATAGGTTGCTACGGTAATATTCGGAAGATATGTCATTTGAATAAACTTAGAATATCATGGCCCAAAAATCATAATTTTGGAAAAATAGAGATTTTTCAAAATTGAACTTGTAATAATCTAAGTAATATAATTTACATAAACTCCCAAATGTATATTACTTTAACCTTCGCCCTTGGAACCCACGAGCCATGGCATGGTAGGTTACTCGCTGGCCAGTAATATTCGGAAGATATGTCATTTGAATAAACTCCCGAATATACGATGACCCAAAAATCAGAATTTTGGAAAAATAGAGATTTTTCAAATTTTGAATTTGTAATAATCAGAGGTAAATTTAGTTAACCAAATCTCCGATTATTGAGTGGCTCAACAATCCCAAACCTCGCCAAAATCCTTAGGTTTTGGCATTTTTTGGAACGACCATAATCCTTGGTATTTCCGATTATTGTGTCTCTACATCAATATATTCGGAAGTCAAAAAATTCTTTAAGCTACCGATTATATCCATTTTGTTCACAGGAAGATATGACCAAAAATATTCGGAAGTTAACCTATAATTCTATCTCCCGAATAATGTCGATGTTCTTGAGAATTTGAACACGACTACATTCGGGAGTTTAAAATCATGAATATCTCCCGAACAGGGGGAAAACGCAGAAAAACCCTTAAAAAAAAAATGAAACAAAATTCATTCCAAATCTTGCACCCACTACATTCGGACGCATGCTTCTTATTTTGTCTGAATGCATTCGGAGGATAAAAAATAATATATTATCTCCCGATTATATAAGGACAATTTTGCCATTAAGAAATATGCGAGATAAAGGGTAACTCACTTTAGGTTTTGGATGACCCTATTTTATTTTATTATTGGCCCCTAAATTCTTTTGAGTGGCTCCTAAAAACGCTTGGTTAATCTAGGGCAACCAAGCAAGCAAGAATGCAAGATGAATTCACGAGTTTGAAAATAGTACATGCAAGAACTCAGAGCTTATGCTGAAAAGAAGTCAAAATTCTGCTTTATAATTGGTCTGTGGGTACAGATGTTCGGAAAAGATATTTGTCTTGGGTTCACACAATAGTCCTTTGTAATGTATTTGTTTATTTTTCTTGTTTGAGATTCAGTCTTCTTGACTGAGCTGTAGGCTGTAGCTACTCTGTAGCATACTGTTTCTTGCCAGTTTTACCACTCCTTTCCGATTTTTTTCAAAAATTACTCTCTGTTCTTAATTAACTTGCCGAGATTGGGGGTATATCCAGATTAATTGTATTTTATTCCCATCTAAACTAGTGTGCTAAGGGGGTGTCTAAAAGGTGGTTAAAAGACCAAATTACCCATACTAAAAACCATGCCGACTAAAACATATTCAAAAAAAAATTCAAAATCTTTCTTCAAAACTCTAACCTTGCATGATGAGATCAAAAAAAAAAAAAAGAGAAAAAGAATCAAAACGGATCGAAAGTCGCCAAAGGTTTTTGTCGAGCCTTCTCGAGCTAAAATATTGTCGCGAGGAAATAAGGTTGAATACCGTGCCGACTTTTCATCTCCGAAATCAATAGTTACATGGTCGGCACGGTATTCAACCTTATACCCCGACTATATTTTAGTGACACGATATTCATCCTTATACCTTGCTATAGTTTAGAGCGGTTATGAAATTAAATCCGCTAGTCATTTTTATGTATGTCAAAATTCTATAGTCGGGGTATTTTTTTATCGATATGTCGACTATAAGATAGCCGCAGGAAGGTAAGAAATCAACAAGATGCCGACTAGTGAAGCATTTACAATAGTCTCCGTGTGTCAAAATAATAAAGTCGGCATCTTCTTCATTCATCGACCTTCTTTGGCCATAAGTCATCGGCATGTTCTTCATCGAGACCTTATAGAGCCAAAGTTAATCGGCATGTTCTTCATTCGTCGACCTGTAGTTTTTGATAGTTTCAAAACTTAAAGTGTTGAATTCTTCTTTAATTTTGAGTATGATTTCACACGAAACTTTGCAATCCTCTTTTAGAAGTATTATGATTTCATTTCGTTGAAAAAAATATTCTCAAAAGAAAATTTTTTGATCAAAATCTTCCCAAATGAGTTCGATCAAAAAACAAAATTTCATAACTTAAATTCATGATTTCAAAAGTTTTAATCTAAACTCAATTAATTAAGCTAATCAGTTTTTTAGTGTTAATTAAACAAGGGCATATTAGCCATTTAGAAAATATAAGGTTAAGGGGTGGCTTGGTTTTACTTCATAATGACCAGATTTTGTCTTATTGGGTATACCCCAATCTCGCGCGGAGGTTAATTAATAGAAATTTGGTTTTTGTTTTTAGAGAAAATTAAAGGAAATTAAAAAAGAACTAATCATTGAAATTAATTATTACGACACTATACATAAAAAAGAGGTGAAGTGAAATGGTCTCACGACACTTTGTCGACAAATGAAGTAAAAGTGAAATGGCCCACGTGGCGTTTGTCATCAAAAGAAGTTAAGAGAAAAGTGATGGGAAAACTAAAGTAACATTTCCACTTTCCAATTAGAAAACCGATATTTTTTTGAAACATCTATTTATAGAAACCAGCCTATTATTTAGGAATGGAGGGAGTAACAATGAAGGTAAGATAATAAGATTAGAAGAATAAAACAAATGGAAGAAGCTGCAATTTTGTTTCACCGCCACAAAACTGAAAATACACACATTCAACATACTCCACAGAAATATTTCAGGGTAAACAAACCTCAACATTATGAAGTATTTTCTAAGCAAGGCACCTACTTGCTCACAAGCCAACACTACAGAAATAATAATTTACATTAGATTGATCGGTAGTATGCAATGTTCTGTCGAAGTAGTGCTTCAGTCTATGTTCTATAAATAAACTAGGCTTCCTTTCATTTTCAAAAAGCTAACTGAAGGAGTAGCATTTGCTGCTGAACTTCCCAAAGGAGGTCGAAAAATAGTGACAAGCCTTCATCTACGATTGAATAAGTTTCAACCAATTCTTTCACATACAAATTCATGCCTAAACTTCCCTGCACACTGCAACCATATGAACCCCAGTCCCCACTCCTGCATAATGCTTGGAGAACATAACTTGCAGATGACAAAAGAGAAAAGTGAAGAGAAAAAGAATCCAATTAATGAGCAAGAGTCGGAAGAGAATTCAAGACAAGCAAACTACCTTTCTATTCACTTGTTCCTTGACTTGTTTTCGAAAGGCCAAGCCAACCAAGTTGTAGCCTACTAAAAAGTATGAGCACATTTCACAAAATGCAAACAACAGCTAGTGCAATAGTATCTAAAGAAAAGGATGGAAACCTAAAAACTCAATAGTAAATAAACCTCTCCTACAGAATTAATCATGATTTTAATTTTGTCTATCAACAGGCAAGTTAATCTAAAGCAAGCAAAAGAAAGATGAATTCACGAGTTTGAAAATAAAACAAAGACCTTTCTAAGAATTGTTCTCCTCTTTAACTAAACCCCCAGCCAGCAGTCGTTTAGCTTCTTCGCCTTTGTCCTTGAGATATTTTTGCCTTGCACTATCCTTCTAGCAAATCTGCCTGTGAGTTGCAAACCCAGCTCACTGAAATTGAAAGCCAGTGCGATTCTTTAGCATCAATTCAAGATCATTCTTCAAACAGTCTTTGGATTTGTATATTCAGGTGTCAGTTCGAGAAAACATGTCCTCGCCTCTGGGTAACGACCGGAGCATCCTTTACAACTATCTTCATCTTTTCAAGCCTACCAAAACCCCCATGGGTAAGTTCTTCATTGATGTCAGAAAGAAAGAAGCTCTCTTCGCTGGTCTTCAGAGAATTCCATTAAAACCTAGGACAACAAGATAAACGATTTGAGTTTCCCCTAGAGCGTCCAAAGCCCTGTAAATCTGGTACTCAACGTTGATTTCTACTATTTTTTTAGTAGAACTGGACAGTGACCGGACTGACATACCGCCCATGACCATTCTTACGTGCCGGGTTATGCCCTAGCCTTAGAGGTGTCAAACAGGCCGGCCCGGGATTGGCCTGGCCGGTCTCTGTCAGCCTAGCCTAACCTGCAGCCTGTGTTGGCCTGCTAACTAAACTGGCCAGGCCAAAGGCCTGCCATCAGTTTTACTAAGCGCCCGAGCTCGAGCCCAGCGGCTGCATTATTAGGCTGGCGGACCGAGACCTGTAAGCTCTGTATATTCTTCGTATTTATGAAAAATTTAACTGGAAAATGTGTTGGATGATTCAAGTTGGGACCGACGCGCTCATGCAATGCTCGAAACCAATCGAGCCAACGTTATTTTGTGTTTGTGAGTGAATAATGCGAGAGAGATATACACATTGAATACTACTCCTCCATAGTTCTTAAATAATAGCCGGTTTATAAATAAAGGTTTGAAAAATGGTAGGTTCCTGGTGGGAAAGTCAAATGTTACTTTAGTTTTAGGAAGCCACTTTCTTCTTAACTTCTTTTTTGATGACAAGTGTCATGAGGCCGTTTCATTTACTTCTTTTGATGACAAGTGTCATGAGGATCATTTCACTTCACTTCTTTTTATTGACAAAGTGTTAATGAGGACCACTTTGATTAGTTCTCTTAATTTCCTTAATTTTCTCTAAAAAACAAAACCGGCCCTATTAAAAAGAACGGAGGAGTAGTAATTAAATAAAACTAATTGCTACTTGCCGAAAATAAATGGAGTACATATCAAAAGGGATATATTTTAGGAAACTTGACAAAATTTAAGGGAAAAAAGATATGGAAAATTTTAGGAAACTTAGAATTTAAGGGAGGAAATGTGATAGATTTGTGTTGTTTATGGAATGTATGTAAATAAATTGATTGATATTTATATAGAACCTAAAATATCTTTAACGGGTAATATTATTTGCTAATACTCGTGTAGTAATTAATGTATTAAATTGGTAATCAAAACCGAAATTAATTAAGAGAAAATAACGGGGAAGATCTAAGCAAATAAAATTCAATTATGTATACAAAAACTCTCCCGTTTTTAAAATTGTCTCCCTTATAAAGCATAGCATGGACAACTTAGCCTAGATAAAGAGCGGTCAGGATGCATTCTGGGGAAAGCTAAATCCATGGTTGTGGTTTGCTCTAATTATGATTAATCATTATGAGTGTTTTATTAATTAGTGTCTCATTAATATCTCATAATTAATTATTAAATTTTCATTATTAAATGTCCTCTTAATTAATCTAATAAATGTGTATTTTTTATAATTATCACTACTGACTTCTTCCACTAAAATTAATCATTATGAGTGTTTTATTAATTAATGTCTCATTAATCTCTCATAATGAATATTTAACTTATATTTTCATCATTAAGTGTCCTCTTAATAAATATGTATTTTACATCATTATTGCATTAGTAACTTTTTGTAATGAATATTTTAATAATCTCCCACTATAAATGTCTTATAATTATCTTAATAGATATACTTTCATTAAATTTTTTATTATTTTCTCATTAGAAACTTTTCATTGTAAATACTTTCATTAAATAAATAATAAATTTGTTAAATCCATGGACAACTTAGCCTAGATAAAGAGCGGTCAGAATTCATTCTTGGGAAAGCTAAATCCATGAATATGGGTGTTTCCACAAGTGATGTCTTGGATCGAAAGTTAAAATAAGGCCAACGGTCTAAATTTGCTTATAGTATTAATGTTCCACTAATCTTTTCATAATAATTTTTTTATTAATTTCTCATAATGTCAATAATTATCCAAATAAATATCTCATAATAAATTTTTTATTAATTTCTCATTGTGCTATTAATCATCCAAATAAATAGATAAATATATATGTATGTATATATTAATAAATAATAAATTTGCTAATTATTAAACATATCAATGAAAATTTATGGTGGATTTGTCTTGATGGGGTGTTGGCGGTAGTGGTGGTGATGTTAGTGGGGGTGAAGGAGGCGATAACGATACATAGTGGTGGTAGAAGGCGAGCCGTAACTCAACCCATGAAAAGATAGGTGGTTGCCTACGTACCACTGGTGGGCATGTTAAATTTACACATCCATTTTTTTATATAATGTATGCGCTAAAACTACCATTTTTACCATCTTGCTCACCCTAATTTTTTATTACTTTTCATAATTAAATTCTTAGCTCGCCCAGCGAGAAGAAATGATGATAATGGGTGGTTCAATGATTGTGTGCGTTTGTGAGCAATAGTGAAGAATGTTAATTATCGTCATTCGGAACAAGCAACGTTATATTGAGGAAGTTGTATGGTTGATCGTTTGGTGTTTAAATAAACTTGCCGATTTACGATACAAAATAAAACATGACAATTAGAAAAAGAACCTTGCCACGATTTTCACTTTATATAGTAACAAGAAATGAACGACACATGTCAAAATTAACACACACGTACACACAATTTTACTTACTATCAAGCATGCGTGTCTTCACGGGTGGACAAAGATACAACCTCGATTTTTTTAGAGGCGAGATAAATCTATTGTTGTGATTGTCGGCATAAACTCTTATAAAGAGACTTATATGATTAAAAGTTCCAAACATATACAATAGTCTTAATTTGTTTATGTTAATTTCACTTAAAAATTATTATATTAATTTTTTGTTAAAAATGTCTTATTAACTATCATAATTAACACTACACGAAATCATTGTTTTGTAACGTCAAAAAAACGTTACTAAATATTTATTGTAGCGTCAAACAAAATCGTTGAAAATATGTCGTTATTATTAGTGTTAAAATAATTTATCTACAGTTAACACAGTTACAAAATAATTAACTAAGCAACGACTATATTTATCGTTGTAGAAAATGGACGGATTTGTCAAACTTATAGATGAAGAATACAAATAGAATAGAAATAGGTCTGAGAAACTAAGAAAAAAATCATTGCCCACAACTCTAATTTCATCATACATTTTTTAGTAGTTGAGTTATTTTTTAAAGCCATCCCAGTCTAGACAAAAAGGGAGAAAGAGAAGAAATATGAGATGCAATCATACAAACTCAAACAAATGACATAGAAATGAAATATGTAAAGTAGAAAAATTTACATTTATTTTTATTTTTGAAATTTATTCTTGGGAAAGCTAAATCTACGGCTGTAAAATTTTCGAGTTTAATTAATTTTCAATAATAAATATTCTATTGATATATTTCATAATAAATGTTTCTTTATTTAATTAAATAAATATACATTCATTAATAAAATGCATAATAAATTTATTTTATATTAAACAATAGGCGTTAATGGTGGTTGTGATAGTGGGCGGGGGTGGTGGATCGATGGTGGGGATAATGGTGGTGGGTGTTAGTGACAATGGTGGAGTGATGACATTAATGATGGTGGTGGTGGAAGAAGTAGTGGTAGTGGGATGAGAAAGGTGTCATAAGGTAGATAAATTATTTAGTTACATTTGGTTTAATTTTTTTAATTTTTTTTCTTTTATTTTTTAATTTTTTTAAAATTAAAATAAATACTAAATGCCAAATTTCTAAGAAGAAGATAGATCAATAGTTGTGGTTTTAAGATTTTTCGGGTCGGGGCAGGAAAGAAGATGAAACCTATTAAAAAAATTGAGCAATACAAGGCTACACACAAATCAATTGTAATTGATTTAGTTTCTCATATCTCTCTATATTCCCATTTTCTGTCATGATTTTTGTTTCTGCCAGTTCTGTCATGAAAAATATATTTTTCATATGATTATGCATGCTTGAAAAATAGTTGGTAATATGTAAAGAGATAAGATAAGTAGATAAGAAAACAAATGGATCAAGAATTCAGATTACAAACTTTAGAAAAATAAATAAACACAAATCTATGTAAATTTGAAAATTTTTATCACCAAATGAGGAAAAATAATTCTCGAAGCTAACATATTTTGTAAGATTATAAAGATTGATATTGAAGTAATTTTGTGTTTTCAATTTTGTTACAAATTCGGTGAGCGACTTTTGATGATTTATTTTCTTTTTGAAGTAAGGACACTACTTTTTTTTTGAAGAAGAGAATGAAGTAGTATTCTACTATCCATAGGCAAGTAAGATTTTGAGGAATTAGTTAACGATTAAATATGATTGTCCTAAAAGGATTATATAACATACAAACATAATATTAAAAGATTTGCGGCTAAAGGACATGTTTATTAAGAACCCACAATTGGGGATATGAATTACTTCCCCAACCAATAGTTTCTGCTAAAGGTGTTTTTTTTTTTTTTGGGAATAATGAACTACCCTTTAAAATAATAAAAGATAAATCAAACATAAAAATACCCTACTCCCTTTTAAATTGAAACATTTCTCACTTCCTTTTCAAATTCCATTATCCTTCTCTGCTTAGGCTCCTCACTTTGATTTTTTTTTTTACATTCGGTAGGGATGAAGACCACGCCGGTAGTGATGAAGACCATCTCAGGTGCGAGTTAGGCATAGTTGTTTATGATGAAGACCCGTGGTGTCTTGGAGTTCCGGCATGGTTATTTAGGATGAAGACCACGATCTGGGGTTCCTCGGTCAGGCATAGTTATTTAGGATGAAGACCACGCCAGCTCACCCGAGGTTAGGCATGGTTATTTTAGGATGAAGACCCGCAGTCTCTTGAGTTTAGGCATGCTTTAAATATAAATCTATCCATGCCGGTAGTGAAGTGAAAAAATCAATTTCCTGGATACTTTTCATCATGTGCCGGCATAGAAGTTTAAGCAACATCTTATCTTAGGGAAGAAGTGCCGGCATGCTCGAAAAATTAGATAAATTGTGTAGGAAGTGGACTCGTTAGAACAAAAAAAAAAGGTTTTGAAGATCAAAAAACAAAAAAAAAAAAATGAGGAGCCCTGGATAGTAGGGAAACAATTTTATGAAAATTTCCGATGAATGCGCCATGGTTTTTTGGTTGAATACCATCTTGGGCACCAGGCTTTTTCCAGCTGCAACAATGGTGGATTCAAAAAGAAAAAAATCAAATTTTCAACCTCTTAGCAGCAATTCTCTCTTCACAATCATCCTCCGTTTCACAAAAAATTCCCTCTCAAATTTTTTTCCCTCCTACCTCTCACCTCACTCACACAAATTCTAATAAAAATACATTAATCTATCCCCCAAATACTTAAGATTTTTACTAATTATTATTAACCACTAAACATGATTAGTGAGGGCTAGATTAGGAATTAAAAAAATAATTACATAAGGGGTGACCCGGCTTTGCTATTTGATCCCTATTTTATCATGTACCTATATCCCCCAATTAGTTTTGATATCCCCCAATTGTAATTCTTTATTAACCAACACCTCAAAAGCAGTTAGACTTGGATCGACTTGATCCATTGTATGCAAACAATTATGATATGTATGGGCCGATGGATATAATTGAAATACATATCAATTC
>JAJJWW010006839.1:0-95077 GCA_023531295.1 Papaver armeniacum
TTATCATATATACCTTGATGGGTGAAATTCTTCACCCGCAGAATGAGATGCGAGCGTTTTCGAGGTGGCCACGATTTGCCACGACTTCCTTCTCACATCACGAATGGGGTAGGTGGCCAGCTTCTTACATTTTTTAAATGCCACATGATTTTGATAAGATGTGAGCGTTTTGTGGGTGGGCACGATTTGTTCCGATTTTTACATCATGAATGGGTGTTCGAGGCTGGCTTCTTGCATTTTTTAAATGCCACATGATTTTTTTTATTTTTTTGGAAGCATTCAATACCACATGATTAACGTTCTGTTAATTTTTTCAAATGCCACATGATTAACGTTCTGTTATGGTGTTATAGAAGATCTTTTTAAATCAAATATGAATATTCGACAGAAAAGGGAAACACAAAACGCTTTGAAAGGAATCTTTATAAACGAGGATAGCGTACTTCATTATGTTGAGGTAGTAGTAGTTATTCTAAGAGAATCAACAGAGGGGCAGAAGATAGAATATTGAAGAAATCAAGAAAAAACACATCATCCATGGCAAGTGATGGGAGTAATGGTGATTGGCAAGGAAAATCAGGATCACAAGTTGGAGGAGGAAATGGAGGTGGAGTTGATGCTAAAGAAAGACATAAATTTGCAGAAAGGGAGCGACGAAAATCAATGAGAGAATTATTTTTATCTCTTCACTCATTATTACCTCATTCTAATACAGTACGCAAAGAACAATCCGCAATTCTTGATGAGATCATCAAATATATACCAATTGCTGCTGCTCGTCTTCGTTCACTTCAAAACCATACAGATAATAATAGCAGTGATTCATCTAATCGCTCTTCATTGACTTCATCTTCGTCTTCATCTAAATTATCTTCATTGATATCACATTCTTCTTTACCATCAATTCAAGTCTCTGATCGTGATAACAATAAAAAATCGGCTACAATACTCCATGATTATGATATCCGAGTTGCTCCTGATGCTTCATCTTCTGTAGCGATTCGAGTTAGAGGTGACCGAGTTAATGTTTGTTTAAGTGGTACTAAGGGTACTTCACGGCATCTGTTATTATCTGCCGTCTTAGATGAGCTTGAAAATCATCAGCTTCAGCTTGTTCGTTCTACTCATTGTCGTGATGGAAGTAAAGTCTTACATTATTCAGAAAGCAAGGTTTGTTTCTGTTTCTTAATTGTTCTTATTTAATGATTTATTTTCTTTCTTTTTTCCTAAATTAGAACTTTTTTCTTATTTTTGATTAAAAAACAGTTGTTGTTTTCTCTCGATTTGCAGATCCTGATTCTGTTTAGTTTTTTAGATTATTTGTTCTTAATGCCTTTTAGTTACCCATTAGTTTTAATAATTATCTAATGAATCAGCTTATCAAAAAGAGATAAAATAAAAAACTAATTAACTAATAGCTAGACATTTTTTTTTTCCAGATTTGTGATGGATTAGATAAATCTCCCAGTTTATTGAAGTCAAGATTACAGGAATTAGCAAGAGAACTTCACAAGTTGAGGAAGTCGACTTCACTTAAGAGAACATTCCATCAAATTGAATGATTTGGATCGATGCCTCGGAGAGCCTGGTTGCCGCGGGAAGTGGGAGCAGTACCTTCATAGAACTAGACTCTCTGAGAAATTAAATCAGCCGATATAATCGGATCTAACCACGGCCAGCAGGCCCAGCACCATCAAAAGAAATCGCGGGATTTCCCCCAAGATTTGTACTTGGGACCTACTGCAGCAGGTGCAGCTGTCGAGTATCTCCCTCGCAGGATTCTACATGTACATCAAATCCTGAGCATCCAGTATGTGCGGGATTCGTTACCACAAGTGGAAGTAGCCTCGAATCAAGAGGGAGGAACGTGATAATATTTAATTTTCTGCTCGGTTGGAACTTAGTGATATATATAATAAAATATCTTCTTAGCAAATCTGCAGTAGTGCAGTTGGCAGATAATTAACTAATTCAAAAGCTTATATTGAACGCCAAATCATAGCGTATAGATAGATCTGTATGTTCTGTCGGTCAACTCTTTCTTACTGTTTGCAATGATTGTCATTTTTATTTTATTTTTGATTTGAAAGTTAAATTCATTGATCTGAAATATAATGGACAGAAGAAACGAAAAAAAAAAAAAAAAAAAGCAGCTCATGACAGAGCATACAAGATCCTAACTAGAGCCAAACTAGCCTACACATCAAAAACCAAACAACAACTGGTTACATCAATATTTCTTCTTTGCTGATTTCCTTTGACCTCTGCCAAGTAACTCATTGTTCAGTCCAGTCTTCGGACCAGCTTTTCAAGCTCCCTGTCCTTCCTCGTTCTTTGCTGGAAGTTGCTTCCCATCCCCCACTTTTCTACACTACACCCCTATGTGTCACTCTTATCCACCCTAGATTTCATTCTCACCCTACCCCACCTGGGAAAAATAGGGGCTCCGCTTTAAAAGTGAGCCAATAACACATGGACACATAGGGGTGTAAAATTTTTGGGGTATAAAAGTGAGGGATTTCTAGCATTTTCGTTCTTTGCTGGTAGTTGTGAGATAACTCACTGAACATACCCAATCCTCCTCTTCCGAACCCCCCCGCTAGGAGCTCCCAACAATGCAGAAACTTGAGAAGAGCATCCACATTTTAAGAACAAGACTCCAACATCCTGCTAGGAATAGCTTTGTCCTTCCCGTTATCCATTTCTTCTCCTGTCAAAATCCTGTCTTCGTTTCTCCACCACCTATAGATCAGCTGGCAACTCTTTAATTCCC
Organism: Papaver armeniacum; assembly: GCA_023531295.1. Classification (NCBI taxonomy): domain Eukaryota; kingdom Viridiplantae; phylum Streptophyta; class Magnoliopsida; order Ranunculales; family Papaveraceae; genus Papaver; species Papaver armeniacum. The sequence goes on from JAJJWW010006839.1 coordinate 2,774, forward strand.
TTTTCACTTACAAATTCAGATTCAAGAATGCTATAAGGATTCATGAAGCAAATGGGAATTTCGGACGGCCTGCACCTTTGATCTTACCATTTCTAACGCACCCGCATTCCCCAGTCCATTCTCAATTGTAGTCCCAATCCCAAATTCTTGTCTCATGTCCTTTTGTGTTTACTGCATTTGTCTCACTCACCCCCTTCTACAGTCGATGCAACATTCTCTCTTTCCAGTGTCACTGGCTTTGGATGTTGGTGCGGGCTTTTCTTGAGGTATGTTGGTGCTGGCTTTTCTTGAGGTTCCAATGAGCCTTCTTCTTCCCCACTTCCGGACATTGTACTTTTTTTTTTTTGAAGCATGTCATTGTACATGGTTATGGATAATATGGTATTTAATATCTGATCAAATAAGAGAATTGTTTCTCATGCACTATAATTTTAACGCACTATAAAAAAGCTTACTGGAACTGGAAGGTTAACGAATCTATATAGTTCAACATTAAGTCATTGTTTCATGTGGTGTTTCAATCAAAATAATTTGTAGGGCACACAACATACTCAATAACAAAATAGCCAAACAATATCTATAACAGAACTTCATTTTCACTTCATATAATTGAACGAGACCCAAACACACCCCAATAATACCATCACAAACAATACATTCAAAGAAATTTAGATTCATGGAACTACTAATTATATGATTATCAAAGAAAATAAACTAAGGTAAACCTACACAATAAAAGCTTGTATGGTTCCTCTAAAAGCTGACATACACAGTATATAAGGTTTTTAATTAGTAAACATAAAAGCTAATCGCCAGTTCTAAGAAGTGGTTTATCTGGGCTGAATATTTTAATAAAAAATCTGATTCGTCTGAATCCCAGTCTAACTGGTTTTTCTGACTGAACCTATTTTAGAAAATCTGACTCATCTGACTTATTTCTGAGTGACATAAGATTTGAAATTCATTAAACTGAAATTTTAGTGTAGATGCATATTTGATATCAAAACGTTACTCAATACGTTTGCAGCATAATTCATTTGAATTGAGCTGACATACTGAATTCACACCATACTAAGTTTATTCATTTAAAAGCTAATTTACTACAATCACTGGAACCCAACCTACAGACACCAAAAAAAAGCTAAAACCAGCAAAGATGAACTGAGCTGCCCAATTGATCGGAATAGTATACTGCAGCAAAAATATATTTGGAGTTAGAAGTTTAATAACAAAGTTCTAAGTTCTAACTGCTTTAAAAAAAAAAAAAAAAGGAAACGAAGTTCTAACAGCAGAGTATCTGTGTTGCCAGAAGATACAAGCACTAAACCAATTAATTACTGGTCCAATAAGAGGTCAAGACTTGTTAAAATTTTGAAGGAAACGAAAACAGACGAGTGCTTGTTGATCTAAAGAAAATTTCTTGACCTCTTACAGAGAAGTGCTTGTTGAAGGAACCAAAAGTTCTCAACAAGCACTACACCAATTCACAACTAACAGATTATGTAAAAAGCAAGAGACAGGTCATTTACTTCAAAAAAGGTGGATTGATGCCAAAGTGAATATCCAATCCATTGAGATTAAAGAAATGCTATGTCTATATTATGTCTACAGGTAGATTTCTCCTGCAGTTAACATTACAAATACTGATGTCAAGCATTTATTGACCATATGCATTTTGCTTTAACACCACAAACATTACATATCTCTGCAAGTTCGTAAGGTAAATAGTTGTCGGAGGAGAACAAGACCAGTTACACCTACTGATAATTAAGATAGAACATATCCAATGAATAAAACAGTAACCAACCCTTTTATATTCTGGGTACTCATTCACTTCGGTTCAAACAACAAATGGAAAAACTTGTTAGACAAAAAAAAAAAGGAAGGAATAAAGCATTTGTTCAAATACACATGAAATTAAAACAGAATGACAATTCAGAAAGAGATTATGAAAGTATATCTTTTATTTCAAGAGCCCTCACCTAATTGAGTCTAAGAAGCCATAAATTCGCATCCAAACTGTATGATTCTTACGAAACCTACTTGGTATCAATAAGAGCACACACTAGCAAATGCAAATGATAACAGTTAAGAGCTAAGGCGAATCACGACAAACACGAGTTTCAGAAAGCTACTCAACTGAAAATTATACCATGGGCACATGTATTACGTAATCCACACTATCAGTACATGTACAAGTATGACTAATTAACTGACTGGATGGTAACTACTAAACCATAGATCTTTCGAGGTTCTCATTCTGGAGCAATGCGATATTGCCTATACATAAACGAAAACAAAATCACATAAATGTCATGAGCCCATAGATCTTTCGAGGCTCCCACTATGGAGAAATGCGATATTGCCTATACATAAATGAAAACAAAATGAATTCAAAGAGTCAATATTGAAAGGCGGCGCTTGGCTGTCATAAGCCCTGTTGATTAATTAAACTAAACTAAACAGAATAAACATAAATGTGCGGCAGTACCATCTAGATAATATTTGGTTAAGACAGAAATCACCTACTTCTTTCGGTACCAAACTCCAGCTTCAACGAACCATTTAAAGGACACATTCAATCACCTGGCGAATACATACATACAACTACACGACTTTAAGAAGCAAACACAGAAACACGGGAAAAGAAAAAGGCTCTAGGACTTGAGAGATATAACTGTACCTTGTCGAAATGAGGATGAGATGGACTTAATCCAGTTACAATGTTGAGTACACCAGGAGGCAGACCAACTTTTCTACAGATATCCCCCAACTCTAAACAAGTACTAAAAAAACGAATATGCAATGAGGTAGTCAGGACAAGTAAAAATATTCACGAGCACACACACAAACAAAAACAGAAAGGAAAGATAAAAGAATAAGAAGGAAAGAGAAGTATTATATGGATGTCAACTAAAAGGCCTTTAGTATAGCAGCCAGAGCTGGAACCACCTTTCATATAGCCATCAAAATAGGGTAATTCCTTCAGCAAAAAATAGTCTAGCATTGACATCAAAAAATGATTCAAAGATATGATTTTCTTATCGTATAAATTGGATCATTAAGATGGCTATAAACTTGTGCCTAAAAAAAGGGAATAACCTTATAAATTGGATTGTTAAGGAGGAAGTGTGTATAAACTTGGATGTAATTTGACTTCAAGAGCATACAGAATGACAAACATACACCCCCCTAGTCCATATCAGTTGTGAACAACATAGTCAATTTGTAATACAATACTTTGATTTATGGAGACAGTCCAAGATGCAAACAGAAAACTTACAAAGTTCACCAAATGCTTGTCAGAACTCAGATGTGGATAAGTTATCTTGAGTAAATGATTGTAATTCTATCTCTATAACAAACTTCTAAAGCTACCAAAAGTGAGGCAGTCTCCACAGAGTAGTAACACCATCTGCAAAAATAATAAAAACTAAATAAAAGAGACAAGTAGTTAGATTGAGTGAAATCTAAGCTTATAAGAGCAAGAAAAATAAATATCAGGAATTACATGAACCAAAAATTAGCTAAACCTGGTAATATCTAAGGTACATTTCAGTAAGGCAGTTTATACATAGAAGCTAAAAGATCAAATGGAATAGAAAGATAAAGATATAAGCTCTTCTACTTTTTTACACAAGAATGATACAGCAGTGAGCAAATCAACAATTAACAAGCTACTAAATCATACCATTAAAAGTAAATCAATGGGTAAGGTTACATCCATAGGTGTTCTCTTCATTTTACACAAGATACTTCAGAAACTTCGATCATGATATCAATAACCCCACATCAACAACAGAACCATTCCCATAACCCAAATCAATATTATTAATTTCACAAACTAACAAAAACCCTAGATGTAAACAGATTTTCAGGAAATTTGTAATTGATACCAACAATAGCGCTAACAAATCAAATTAAATTTAACCAAAAAGAAATTATACCAAAGATCACAAGGAATCCTACTGATGTTGACGATACCTGTCGATAAGGAATAAAACAAAATGAAGATTAATTTTTGCCGAAAAACAAAAAGAGTGACTAACATAAGAAACAAGAGTTTTAAAATCCTAGCTATACCTGATCATGTTAAATCTTCAAACCCAAACAGCAAACTAGAAAGCTGAAGAACAAATAAAGGTTTTACTGAAATTTACTTTTAATTGAAGAAATTGGAGTTCGATTTTGACATTTGAGGAGAATTTTTCTTCTTCTTCACTTTCAGATCTTATTCTTTCACCATTTCTCTTTCTCAGAGAGACAAATTACAAAGGAAATCAGAGATTTGGTCTCGAAAAATCTCCGAATGAAATGAAGTTTTTCTGGCGAGAGGGTTTGGTGAGAGAGATAGAAAGGGGTGAGAGGCGTGAAAAGAAGATAAGTTTTTACTTCGGAAATGCTAAAGGTACCGAGGGTTAATCCCGATTAGGCCGGTTCCTTTTGGGGTTAATCCCTGCATATGCCATGGCAGCTGGCCTGGCAAACTGTCCGAGCCACTATGGGAACATTGTTAAGCGATCGAGTCTCTATCGAGAGTTCAAGACTACACCGCTAGCGATCGAGTCTCAACCGCTAGCAAGTACAACTCGATCGCCCGATCTAGTTTGCACCGTTAGCGATCTAAACTCGACCTCCTACGGTCGGTGCTCCACCGTGTATAAATATCACCATTCCTTCAGTTTTCATTCATAAAAAAAAAAAATTCTTCTTTCCCTAGAGAGCAAACCAGAGCGGTTTTTTTCTTAAAAATGAGTTCCAAAACAAATAGACAAAGAAAAAGAAACAAGAAAGGAAAATCTACTGCAGATAGTGATATCGTCTGGGTCCAGGATAAAGAAAAAGAGCAAATGTTAGGCAACTAGTTGGACCTGGTGTATTAACAACGCATTTATCTAACCATCCCGAGCGAGTTGGTTTACCTAAACTAACAATGCCGTATACTTCTATTGACGAGTATCATGAACCAGTAGCACAAAGCATGCTACAGTTAAGCCTCAAAATACTTGTGTTTTACGACTGTTACGGGTCATGTTTCAGCTACAAGTCATAAAGGTAAAAGCAATCAACCCGTTTTCAACTTCAGTAATTTCACAGGATGATTACTTCACATTGATAAACAATGGACAACCTTGGCAAGAAGCTGAAGATTTGATCCAAACCTCAAATGATGACTTTGATTACTATAATTGGTTTCAAAAGGTATGCAAGCTAAATATTGTTGTTCATCCACAAAACTTAGGTAGTGTTGACTTTCCAGCAACTGGCAATTTTCCACTTATAGATCTTCCATCCCAACCTCCACCACTGACGGGCGAGCACAATTCCTCATGATTAATAGGCCTGTGATTCTCTTTGAATCATCAGGAGTGATTTTCATCTCACCAAATAGTAGATGCATGGTATCCGTCTCCGGATAAAATCTCTCGGCAAATACACACACAATGACACTGTCAAATTCCTTGTGCACAACGTTTATTGCGTTCCATAATACACATTCATATACTTTAATCTTCACCTCATCACACTCATCTTTTAGATCCCATATCTTGTTCTTTTGACATCTCAAACATCGAACCGCATTGTTATGATCCTACACAAACAACATCATATCTTACATATTAATACTTAGAAAAATGTATTTCAAAAAAATCACCAAAAAAAAATCTTCATAGTTAAGATTAAATACCATTGTCGCAAATATCTTAGCAGCCCATGAGTGTTTGTAGCCAAACAATACCTCCATTTTATCCTTTGGAGTACCATAAGTTAGGAGGAATGTGTGAGCGTATCTAGCAAAAGGCTTCTTGGGCATCTTTCCCACTTTAACTTGAACTATTTCCTCTCTTTTTTCCTCCTCTTCTTCGGATTCTTTTTCTTCTTCATTTTCCTTTGCTCCATCATTATCTAATTCTTCATCATCCTCTTCTTCACTTTCCTCTTGTCCGTCCTTATCTCTTTGTTCCTCCTTTTCTTCTTCCTCATTTTCTTCTTCCTCATTTTCATATCCCTCTTTTCCATCCTTATCTCCTTGTTCCACTTCTTCATCTCCCTTTTCTCCATCCTTAGCACCTTCCTCGCCATCCCCTTGATTATCTTCTTCATTAACACGGGTACTCATATCATGTATCACGTATTCATTGACTTGTTGGATTACATCATCAACATTATCTCTATTCACATCATCATGGATGACAACTCCCGGTAACAGCCCCCCTCCATACTTAGCATTTTGGTTCCACGTTTATCTGCACCACAGTATACTCTTCTACGAGGCGTGGGAGTTCTCAGATCTTCGGGTAATGGTTGGTTATATTTTTTCCCTTTCCTAATCAAGAAAGCCAAAAAATTAGCTCGACAGATTAATGTTCGGTTTGCAAAAAAAAATTTCGACTAAACCGAACTAAGCAACACAATTCTCAGAGAAATGTTCGGTTGGGACAAAATATCATCACACAAACCGAACTCAAACTTTGTGTTTTCAGTAAAAGATTCGGTTTTCAAATATAATTCAAAAAATAACCGAACTCTCCTTTATTTTACAGAGAGGAGTTCGGTTAGCCAAACTTTTGTTCTAACACAGTTCGGTTACCAAATGAACAAAGTTCGGTTAACAGAAATAGTTGAAACCGTTTTGCAAACCAACCGAACTTAGAGTTCGGCTATTAGAAAAAGTTCAAATTTTTTTGATAACCAACCGAACTCAGAGTTCAGTTACAAGAATTTTTTTTCGTTCCAACCGAACTGTTCTTGGTGTTCTTCCTATCAGAAAGTTCGGTTACAAACTTGGGTTTAATCCTAAACTACTCCTAACCGAACAACTCACTGTAACTTCCATTTCAACCCTATTTTAATGATTTCTACTCAATTTAACAAATCAAAATAGAATTAAAAGTAATGGGTTTGTGGAAAGATACCCGCAGATTTGCATATTGCTAGAATCATGGGTTCTTCTTGGGTCTTTGATACTCGATTAGGACTTTACCTTGGTGTTCCACTTCTTCTCCAATTTGATTTGGGAGATTTGCTAGTTTTACTAGATTCGGACCTACACCCTCGATTCTTGGGGTTTTCTTTCGAAGCGACATCTTTATACCCAATTGATTAATCGACGATTAATTGACGACGAATAATGGTTAAAATAAGGAAAAAGATGGAAAAAAAATTCCTCTCTGGTTTTTTGTGGCTAGGTCAGAGGAGGATGGGTTTTGATTTTTTTTGAGTATTTAGATATATATTTGGGTGGTTAATAGGTTAGTTATAGGTGACCTTAATTTCATCTTGCACAATAGTGAAAAAGTAGGTGGTAATCCTCACAGTCAAAGTGATATAGATGCTAATAATCTTCTTTTAGACAATAATAGTCTTACTAGTATGCCTTATATAGGGATCCCCTTTACTTGGACCAATAAAAGAAGTGGGGAAGAACTAATTCTAGAAAGATTGGATATGGCTCTTACTTCTTATGACTGATCTAATATTTATCCTAATGTTGCATTATATCACTTAACTGTTTTAGGAAGTGGCCATTTTCCCATAATGCTAATCCCTAGCAAAATGGAATGTAACACAAAGAAACCTTTTAGAGTGAATAAATCTTGGTTTAGAGTCCAAACTTGCTCTGAATTAATTATACTGAATGGAAATACAATGCTTATGGTTCTGCTGGATTTATTCTTGCTAATTGTCTTCATACTACTAAATACTTTCTTAGAAATTGGAATCATCAGCATTTTGGTAATATTAATTCTCAAATTGCTAATTTAGAATTCCAGTTATCTAGTCTTACTAGAAATGTTAGAGATCATAATGATAGCAGGGTTATGGATCTCACAAGGAAACTAAAGTATTGGTACGATGTAGAAGAAGATTTTTGGAGGAAAAGAGGTAAGGATGATGTTATGCTTTTAGATGATAGAAATGCTGCTTATTTTAATCAATATGCCAACTTTAGAAGACATAAAACTCAGATTGAGTCTTTACAAAACAACATGCGAATTTGGCTAGATGAAAGACAGGAAACTGAGAATGAATTTCTAAGGAATTTTAGTAATATGAGTAGAACAACTCACATGCTTTCCTTAGCAATATAGAAACTTGCATAACTGATCAGGACAACTCCATGTTAATTGCTATGCCATCTAATGAGGAAATAAAGAAAATAGATTTTGAGATGAAGCCATGGACAACTCCAGGACCATATGGCTTCCCACCTGGATTCTATCAACTAATGTGGGAAACTGTTGGTCCTAAAGTTATTAAAATGGTACAATCTTTCTTTCATTCTCATTACATTCTGAAATAATTGAACAACAATTTCACTACTCTAATTCCTAAAAGAAATTATCCTGAAAGTGTTGTTGACTTCAGACCTATTAGCCTTTGTAATGTGTCATACAAAATAATATCTAAATTGCTAGCCTCTAGACTAAAAAATGTTTTACATAAAATCATATCTCCAATCAGTGTAGTTAAAATCGCTCTCCAAGGCTGATTACTCGCCGAGTAATCGCTTCAAGCTATATGACCGAGGCGATTTCCAATTCCAAGCCATTTCCAATTTTTAGCGATTAAGGTAGTCGATTTTTCCAATTTGGACCAATTTTTGAGCAAAACGAGTTAACGATTTTTCCGAGTTGGCCTTGCATGCACTAAAATCAGAAAAGAAAAATTCTGTAACCCTCAGATGGGAGTTATCAAATAGAGAAACCTCTAATAATATGCTAAATACGTTCAATATAACAATATTTCACACTTAATTACATGATAGTGTTAAATGTTAATTTTAATTAGGTAAGAATCATGACTTATGAGCAGTAATGTATAAGTGTTTATTAAATAGATTCCGATTATTTGACCGAGTTTTGGTGATTTCCAAGTCCGAACTTATTGCTCCTCGCTCCAAGCTCCCCAAACGAGTAGGATCGAGGAACGATTTCGACTACTTTGTCTCCAACACAGACAACTTTCATATCTGGTAGGCTAATCCATGAAATATTATTTATTTCACATGAATTGATTCATTCTATGAAACAAACGAAGGCTAAAGATGGTTGTGTAGCAATCAAGCTTGATATGTCAAAGGCTTTTGGCAGAATAGAATGGTCTTTCCTTCTTGATAGCCTCAAAAATCTTGGATTCTCTTCAGATTGATGTAGTATGATTAACCAGTGCATTTCTACTGTGTCCACTTCCATTCTTCTCAATGGTGCTCCAGGTAAAGTTTACTATCCTCAAAGAGGTTTGAGACAAGGAGGTCCCTTGTCTCCATACCTCTTCATTCTTTGTATGGAAGCTTTGTCTAGACTCTAGAGGTTTGATTCAAGCTGAAAATCAGAACCTCATTAATGTATTTAAAGCAAATAAGAGCTGTCCATCAATCTCTCATTTGTTCTTTGCTGATGATTGCCTGATTTTCATTAATGAAAGAACTAGAGATGCTAGAAATTTAACAACTCTTATTGACCAATTTAGTAAGTTCTCTGGCCAAGCTGTTAACTTTAATAAATCTGCTCTAGCTTTTAGCAAAAAAGTTCCAAATAATGTGAAGAATGAGATAGCTAATATTCTCAGAATTAGAAGAATGTCTTTAAATGAGAAATACCTAAGTGTCCCATTACTTTTACTAAAAAGAAAATTTGATTATTTCAGTCACTTACTACACAATACAAGGTAGACTTGCTCATTGGAAACCAACTTATCTTGCTGCTCCAGGAAGAACTGTAATGAACCAGTCTGTACTAGGTAGTTTATCTAGCCATCACCTAGATGTATTTCCTATGCCAAAGGAACTAACAGATAAATTGGATAGTCTACAAATGAGATTTTGGTGGGGCAAAAAAGATGGGGAAAAAGGTTATTTCCCTAAGGGTTGGAAGGATATTGCTCTTCCAAAGGATTTATGAGGTTTTAATATTAGGAGAACTGATGTGTTAAACCTTGCTCTCTTAAACAAATTAGGTTGGAGAATGGTTGAGAATCCATAGGATAAATTGACCAATATTCTTAGGGGCAAATACTTTGTTGATTTTAATCCTTTGTGTGACAGTGTTTCTAAACAGAGCTTTTGGATTTGGAATGGAATCTACAAATTAAAAAAATTTATGTGTGGGAAATTGGTAATGGAAAGTCTGTGCATATATGGAAAGAAAACTGGATTCCTAATATACATAGACCTCCCCCGTCTCAGCTTATCTCTTATAATATGGAGCATGTTAGTCAACTGATTGATTATGACTTGAAATATTGGAACTTAGATACTATCAATGCTCTATTTGATAACAATACTATTAATGAAATTCTAAAGATTAGAATTCCTTTTGATAGAGAATATAAATTGAGATGGGAACCAAGTAGCAATGGTTACTTTTTAGTAAAATCTGCTTATAAAGTGATTTTGAATGATAAGCTTTTGTCCAGTCCTAGCAAAAACAATATGAACATTAACTGGAATTCTTTTTACGGGCATAAACTACGACTTAGAATCCACCATTTCATGTGGAAGTTTCTGCATAAATGCTTGCCAACAAAGTCTAAGTTAGCTAGAATCACTAAGTATTGGTGTACTGCTTGTCCTTTGTGTGACCAGAATTTAGAATGTCCTCAGCATTTGTTTATTTCTTGTGATGTTGCTAGGAACATCTGGAACAAGACTGATAATAGATTGTTTAACCTACTCAGCAGTATAGTTTTACATCAATGGATGAGTCACTTCTTCCAAACAGGTAATACCTCAGCAGCTATGGATTTCAAACAGCATGAAACTGTTGCTTTCTGTATGTGGTTCATATGGAAAGCACGATGTGCTAAAACTTTTGATAATGCTAACCCTAATGCTGATAATATTACTAATTGTATCACCATGCAGATGAATAAATGGAAAAGTACTATGCTTGTTCATAATAATCAAGTTATAAGACAGACACAACATTACTGGTCTCCACCAGCAAATGATTTGATAAAAATAAATTTTGATGCATCATATGTGGATAGAAACAGCCTCTCTGGATGGTCTCTAATAGCTAAAAATTTTGCAGGTAATTGCGATGGATTGCGAGGAGGTGCAACTCTTGCAATAGATCCAGAGAAAGCACAAGCACTTCTGGAAGTAGTCATGTGGGCACAACAAAAAGGCTTGTCAAAGCTGCAATTGGAGGGTGACTGCCTAAATGTGATTAATGCTGTGAATGGACAACTCACTGTTGTGAAGTGGACTACACACAACTTAATAAAAGATGCATTAGACATTCTTAGTTCTTTTTCTTTTTGGTCAGGCACATATGTTGTAGTAATCTACACTACAATAGCATGATCAGGGTTCAATCCTACAGGATCTACGCTGTAGAGATTGGGGTAAAACCTCAAAGAGGCGGAGGAGATAAACTCAGAAGACAATTTTCATTCGATAGATTGAAAGAGGAATACAGACTCGATACATAATAGGGCATCAGAATGGCACATGTGCCAGACGCATACTAACAAAATACTAACTACACCCAGGGTGCCCTTATACACGGGTACCCTATATGACATGGGACATGACAAATCCCACCCCCTCAAATCATCCTTGTCCTCAAGGATTGCAGATATGAAAATGAAATAAACGGGGATGAAGAGATACATAGTTGTTGAAGCTTGTTTAGAGACACTTCAAGAGATGTGACTCATATAATCTTCAACACCAAGGCCCATATAACCTGAACCATTAATCTGAACTGTAGGGAACAAGCTTTGTAGTTTTCCCTCAAATATAGTCGATGCGCCACCATCAAAAATGATCAATGCACTTAAGTTAATTGCACTTAATACTCCAAAGTAAACAGACTCAGTGGCTTCGTAATTCGCGGCTTGGTGGGTACTAACAACAGAACCGCTTGCAGCAATAACAGTATTGGCCATAGTCCGATCGCAATGCTGAACAACAACTTCAAAAATTGCATTACAATTAACTGTATAAGCACCTTCGCACACATTAGATGTTCCTTCAGTACCCTCTGAGGAATGAGCATTAACTTCTGACACAGCAGGCCTATCTCTTCTGAGAGGGATAAAAATTTCATTGATGACATGTAACTCAAGCTTTTCATCCTTCACAATGGTTGGAGTTTTCAACTGCTTGAAGCCATTTTTCACATATCTATGGTTCTTCATCCCTTCAACGGCTAAAATGATGGCATCTCCAGCTACACCCATTTGCAAGATTGCAATGACCCAGACTTGTGTAAGAAAATTATAGTAAGTAGCACATCCACTGTATATCTCAATCCTATGCATAATAACTCTGGTCATAAGTATTCTAACTGAATTAGGAGTTGTAGTAGCAATGCGAGTTGAGAATTGATGAAATTGATTAATTAACATGGAGTTAACAGTCTCATATGTCCCCTGTGAAGTTACGCCATTATATAGAGAGAGATTTAGTTGCTTCAATATATGTTGGGTAATCCCAATAAAACACTCAGCTGCCACTACAGTTAAGAATAATTGCTGCCACCCATGACCTGAAGCAAAGCCTAGCATAATCCATCTTGCCTCAATACTAAGGGACCCTACAATATACCATATTAGCCTTAACGAAATCTCATATAAGTGGTCCTGCTCGGTCCATTCAGCTTCTCTGACACTGTCCTGCATTCCCACTCTCCATGCAAACTCCTGACGAGATAGCAGTAAGAATGTATGGAGCTGGACATATTTAAACCTTAGCTCGAAACCCATAGAGCAATAATAACTCATAGATAGGTGATTCTCCATCCTCACACTCAAACAATTCTTAAGCTCTAAACTCCTAATACAGTCTTCTTCATAAATAGCTCTCAAAGCTGTAATAAGACTGCATATTTAAGTTAACCTCAAAGTTGTAATGTCTAGTTTTATGCAAGAAAAAACAACGTTAAACATTTCCAACGACCCCTGTTTTATGCTCTCACAATCCTTAAACACTACAAGCATCTCCATGATATCTGCCACTCTTACCATGACTCCCTTCCATCCTAAGTATCCTGGGCCACTATGAATCCCCAACCATTGGTAACAACATGCTAGAAAATATAAAAGAGTGGGAAAAAGAATACCACAGGAATATCGAATTAACTCAATACTCTCCTTTCTAGCTTGAACCTGGAATGGTTTTATGGAAAATCTGTGAAGGTACTAGACAATCCAATCTCGAAAGATGAACATACATAATTTGCAGAGGGAGCAATCTTAGACTTGTGCATTCTGTTAAAATAACTCGTGTAACATCCCCATGTTCAGCACAACACACATCGCCATCATCACATGACTCCAACAAGTGATTAGCAACAGTACTAAGAAGCATTTGACAGAACCCATGACATAAGATAGATGAAGTATTGAATGGATGTCGTCGTATACATTTCATTTTGAGATTGAAAACTTCATAGCAATAATAACACAGAGTGTGTTTTCTGTTTCCATTGTCCTTTGTATAGAAGCAATCCTTAAGTAAGTAGCCAGGATTCTCAACCCAACTGAAACTCCATTTACCACAACCACAAACTATAGAGCTAGGTAATCCAAGTAACACCATGAGAACAAAATGGAACCCACGACAATTTCTCATACTCCTTAAACTGGTCGAAAGCAATCTGAATTTCCACTTCAAGAAATCCACCAACATTAGCACATTTAGAATTTGAATTACCATGAGTAAGATCTGAGTTGTCAACCCTCTTACATCATTTCTGGTAAATGTATCATCTTCCTTTACTTGTTCTACGAAATCCAACCAATAACATATGCTTGAGAGAAAAACTTGAGCAGTACCACGAGTCTGAATTGATAATATAAACAGCAAAAGAGGTTGAAATTCCTTCAGAAAAATCTGGAGCACGTCACATTGTCTAACAACTATAACCATGAGTATTTCGACAGGAAAAAACTTCACAAAAGTAGACAACAGTATATTATATTCTTCTACATTCAACCTCCGCCATCCACTACAACCAGGAGATTCATATGGAGCATAAAGCAAGTAATAAAGACTATACATGACAGACTTCAAAAATTCTTCCATAAGCAATTCATACAAATAAACACCACCATCAGTAATACTCCACAAACTATCATCAAGCATGTAACCGAACATTTCCTGTGATATTTCAATTTCGGCTATCTTAACCACCATGAGTATCACAATTTCAGTTCTCTCAGCTACCTCAACAAACATCTTTCTATCATCCAGAGTTGCAATATCATGAATACATAAACGAGGAAAGGAAGTTACAAACCGCAATTCCGATTCATGCCCTAGAAATTTGTTGTAGAGAAGGAGTTCGGTCAAACATTAAACATTTTCATGGGTCTTTGAAAAAATTTGGACCCCATTTCTCACACGGAGTGCATTCACATATTTCCTGTCATGATCATTCAGTAGAGTTAGGATTGACCCATTAAAATTAACAAAGCAAGAAGTAAGCATATCTAAATTGAACTTAGATTTGTTGCTAACACAATAAGGATACCTTTCAATAGCTTCAAGGAATTTTCCACGATCAAATACTTGTTCAAGTTGTAATCAAAAATCAGCTCTGTCACTGCCCAAATTACAAGCTATACTCTTGACCATTTTAACAAACAGTTTCCCATCAACATGAATTTTAGCAGAATTAACAAACAATGGAATTATTGAATCTGTAAACCCCATATATGATCTAAACCCATGGCTAAGAATCATTTTCCAAAAAACTTCAGTGGTACCACTACATACTTACCAGGATCAAATATGCTACGAGAATGATCCAAGAGAAGAGTAAAACAATTCTGACCAATTAGTTTAATGTGACTAATGACCAATTCTGTCGAGCATTCGAGTTTCTCACAATTAACCTCAGAACTGATAACTTCTTTAGATTGAAAATTCACGTTGCCAGACAAATTTTCCTCTTCATGGAAGAAAAAGGAAGGAATGAGCAATTCGCAATTGAGAGAATCATCATCTTTTTCGGCAAAGAAAAATTGAGGAATTAACTCTAATTCCTGAGAATCATCATCACCTGTAGAAGCAATCTTCACTCTGCAAGGAGATGGAAGAGATGAAGCAGAATCCTTCAGGAACAAGATCTGTTCCAACAACTTCTCTGCCTTGTCTAACCCTTTTTTTACACTGCGGAAGCCAATAAGCTCGAATCGGACAATCACTCAACTTTAACCAATATTCATACCAGCCACTCCAATAATCTAATGTCTCCCTTACTATGGATTCCAACTTCATTATAGGAACAATTTTCCCCTTCATTTCGACCCATTTTTCCTCCTGTAAATCCATTTCATCAATTTAGGTTATGGAATCGAAACTCAATCTGGTGCCAAGGAAAGACCTTATCTGATACCACTTGTAATGATCTACACTACAATAGGATGATCAGGGTTCAATCCTACAGGATCTACGCTGTAGAGATTGGGGTAAAACCTCAAAGAGGCGGAGGAGATAAACTCAGAAGACAATTTTCATTCGATAGATTGAAAGAGGAATATAGACTCGATACATATTAGGGCATCAGAATGGCACATGTGCCAGACGCATACTAACAAAATACTAACTACACCCAGGATGCCCTTATACACGGGTGCCCTATATGACACGGGACATGACATATGTGCACAGAGACGCAAATCATCTAGCAGATAGTCTAGCTAAGTTTGCAAGATCTCATCTTATTTGTTTTCAGTATTACAACAATTTCCCTGATTGGGTTCAAAACTTGATCCAGCAGGATAAAACTCTAATGTATTTGTTTTTTTTCAATCTATCTTATCTTTCCTATTAAAAAAAAGGTTAGTTATAATTTAAATTAGGGGAAAGGGTAAATTAGATCTCCACTTTTTAGGACACCCCTTAAAACTGTAGGGCAGGTGGCCTAATAAAACAATGGTCCCAAAAAAAAAAAGGCTAGTCCCAAAGAAGTCGTTCCAAGTTAGTGTCCAGAATTAGCTTAAAGAAGCACAAGAGCTTGCCCACAAACATGTTGTCCACTAGGCCCATTAAGTCCGAGCTTCACTAATTAAAGAACCATTTTTTGGGGACCATGGTTTTTTTTGAGGGGACCATGGTCTTATTAGGCCACCTTCCGTATAGTTATAAGGGGTGTCCTAAAGTGTGGAAATGACTAACCTACTCTTAACCTAATTTAATTTAAAACTAACATAATAACCACATATATATATAACCACCACCTCCTCCCACCACCACCGCCCACCACTACCACCACCACTACCACCACCACCAACCACCACCACCAACCACCACCACCACCTCTATATATATAACTTAATTTAAATCATTAAAATATTTACTCTTTTACCTAATTAAAATTATAACTAATCTACAACTTCTTCTTCCTCTATTCTACAATTTTTCTTCTTCTCTTCTTCATCAATTTATGATCATCTAACCCTGATCATATACAAATCTAATCAAAATCATCAAATTTTTAGCCTGGTCGATTCATTGAATTTTCATCGTCGATTAATCAATCTTTTATTAAAAAACCTATCCATAAGTATTTTCCCACAAACCCATTACTTCTAATTCGTTTTTGATTGAAATTTTGAGCAGTAGTCATCAAAATATGGTTTAAATGGAAGTTACAGTGGCATGTTCGGTTAGGAATAGTTTAAAAAAAAACTAGTTTTCTAACCTAACATTCTGAAACCAAGAACACGAAGAACACTTCGGTTATCACGAATTAATTTTTTCTTAACCGAACTCATAGTTCGATTGGTTCGCAAAGAAGGCTAAAACTATTTTCTAACCGAACTTTACCAATATTACAAAAAAAAAAAAAAAAAATCAAATGTAACCGAACTGTGCTATTTTTCCCACTATGTTGAGTTTTGATTTAACCGAACTTTGCCCACTATGTTCGGTTGGTTCGCAAAGAAGGCTAAAACTATTTTCTAACCGAACTTTACCAATATTACAAAAAAAAAAAAAAAAAATTCCAATGTAACCGAAATGTGCTATTTTGCCCACTATGTTGAGTTTCAATTTAACCGAACTTGTCCCACTATGTTCGGTTTGTTATAAAAAACCTTGACAAACCGAACTCTTAACTAATTGTGTGTAGTTCGGTTAGATATTGGTTGGTATGAAGTTTGCGAAACAACCGAACTTTGTACACTAATGTGCAATCTTATTTTACATAAGTTCGGTTAGCTATTGGTTGCAAACTAACCGAACTTATAGACCCTAAAGTTCGTTTACATTTAAAACCAAACCGAACATAACACTTGTAATCCTATTTACAAAGTTCGGTAACATGTCCGTTACCGAACTTCAAAAACCTCCATTATTGGAGAGTTCGGTAACCTGCGTGTTTAGAAAAATAACCGAACTACACTTTCAGATGAGTTCGGTTACATGTTCTTCACACAAGGTAACCGAACAATCCCAAATCTACTTAACAAATTCACATTTTTTGAAAATTTGGACCAATTCAACCAACATTATCTAAGTTTAGAGCATACCTGGGTACCTAAATAGTCTTCCTCCGATTGTGGTTGGTAAAATCCATCGTTTTCATCTTGAGATTGGCTTTGGGGAAGAATACATTCACCATCTAAGAAATAATTCATCAATTTTTTTTTCTTCCATGTTTTTCTTCCTCATCTTCTCTAACTTTTCTCTCTCAATAATTCTACTTCTTTTTAAAAATCTGATTTTTTAATCTCAAATCTTTATTCAAAATCATTTCACTAATCACACTAACTAATATTAACACTAACTAATCATTAACCAAAAATAATCAGAGGGTAATTTAGGTATTATCATAAATATATAGATAAGGGGTGACCTAGATTTACTTCTATTATCTTACCCGAAATAAAAGGCTGGTCCCCCCAAAAAAAGGCTGGTCCCCAAAAAATGGTTCTAATTAAATCATCGAGTTCCATCCATTTCCTTTCGGGGAAATAAGGCTAAGACCCAAAATATATATTATTCTTGTTGTCAGGCCCAAGATATTTTTCAGATTCCGTGACACCCAAAATTATTCGAAATTATTAAAAATCGCTACATAATTCGTTATGCATCCTATTTTTTCAGGGGTATAATTGATAAGTAAACTTAAATATAACATATCTAAAAAACCGCGCCTTGGAATTTTACAAATTGTATCTCGTTGGAAATCTTTTAAAAAGATCTACACAACGAGTACAAACAACAATATCAATTTTTTGTTTTTCATGAAAAAATCGGAGATGATCATCATTTTAGGCAAAAAATTCGAAATTCGAAATTCGAAAACCGACTACATATTCGTTATGCAGCCTCCAAAAAAGATGTATACCACAATATGCATACACCAAAAAAGATGCATAACATGTTATGCAACCATATTTTTGTTCATGCATCTATTATTTTGATTATGTAGCCACTAAAACGCGTATATGCCTGAGTCCAATAGAAAAAAACAGATGCATAACAAATTATGCAACCATTTTCTTGACTGCATAACAAGTTATCCATTTATAACAAGTTATGCATTTATAACAAGTTACATAGCCATTGTTTGGTTGATTTTAGTGCGTACAGAAAAAATTGATGCATAATGCATTATGCAGCCATATTTTCGGATGCATACCATGTTATGCCACTACACCATTTTAAGGGATTTGTAACCCAGTTTTGCAACGGCAGTAGGGCCGTTGCGAAATTTCTGTTGCGAATCCCCGTTCTTTATTTTTTCGCAGCAGAGGATTGCCGTTGCGAATTTTGCAACCTCACGAGCAAGGTTGCGGTGCAACCGCGCTGCGGGCTCAGCGTGTGAACCACGTGCGTGGTCGGGAACACTAGAACTTATAAACACACCCAAGTCAAACTTCGGTCAAGCCTTCTTGTTTTTTTCCACCCTTGACCAAGTTAACCAATAATGCCTTATTGAGAAGAACATCTCATTTTTCTTTCCACTCTTTCATCTCCTCTCTATCTATGAAATTTCGTCTCCTCTGCATCTCTGCGTGAAGAACATCATCTCTGAAACTTCTTCATGCCGTCGATGAATAAATCCAGTGAGATAGATGGATCAAGTATGATGATGATGAGTTTCTAGAATTAATTTTTTTAGGATTTTTGATTGAAAGAAGAAAGATGTTTCTGTGAGAATCATGGATAGGGTTTTGAGAGAGTTCATATAGTGACGAAGTTTACAAGATTCGGATCAAGAGAAGAATAGTTGAATCATGAATTAAGAAAATACGGAGATTGAAGAATAGGAATTCGATTGAGAAGTTAGGGTTTTCTGTGAATAGGAATTAGGGTTTTGATTTGGGAATGACTAGAAGAAATTAGTGGATGGGTTTTGAAGATTATAACATGAAGAAGAAGATGGTTATGCCAATCTGAGAGTTCGATTACAAAGAAGAACAATCTGAAAAATTTAAAGAACTAGGTTTTCAAAGGAACATATTCTGAGATGATGTAGAAGCCAAAATTGAAGGTCTAGAAGAATGATTCAGATTTCAGGGTTTCAAAAACTTTTCAAAGGAACATATTCTGAGATGATGTAGAAGCCAAAATTGAAGGTCTAGAAGAATGATTCAGAGTTCAGGGTTTCAACAACATAAGGTAATGATTTCTTACTTAGTTTTTGATATTTTCGTTTTATGTTATGAAACTCTGATGGATTAAGTTGAATTTGTTGTTTTTCTGGGAGAAATTGTTGAATTAATTTATTTTTGGGTACACAGTCTGTGTAACACACCCTTTAACAGAGACTTCGAAATTGAAACGTGTTAAACCTCCCTTGAAGCTTATGATATATTTTGTATCTAGGGTTCACTTGCTTCAATTGATACAATATAGGTACCCCTGATAACCTTTAGAAAACTGATTTATTTTTTTCCTCTTAAAATTTCTCTCAAAACAATTGCCATCACTCTTTGTTGAGATTTGGTTTGCCACCCTTTAACCTCCTTGCACCTTTGTGGTTTCCAGTTATGCGAGTGACGGAAAACTTAGCTATATATTTGGGAGTTAACTTTGTCTCCTACCCTCCTGGTGCTTACACGGAATATGGTTTTGGTCTTTGGTCTTGGTCTTCATCGATCATAAAAAGGTACGTGCTAAATCAACTTTAATCTCGGATTTTTTCATCTAATTTCCTTTTGTTTTGTTTTGTTGAGAATCTCTGAGAAGATAAAACCATGTTTAGTGCCCTAAATTTTTAGGGATCTCAAGGGTTTCTAGGATCAATTAAGCGTACTTGTTGGTCGAATTCAGAGTTCAAAATGTAAGAATCAACAGCTAAGATTAGTATTTTGGATTCCGTTATAGATTTTGATTACATACTGCCAATTTTGTTAACAGTTTTATGATGAAAAATGAATTTCTCGAAAAGAAAATGCCGCGTGTGTTGTTAATAACAAACTTTTTTTTTATCATATCATGCCTCTTTTTGGTTCTTAAATTGCTAGCGGAACTGGACTGATTTAAGTAATTCGTAAGTTCAAGACTGTTCAGGCCATATGTCTTTTGAAAATTCCACTTCAAATTCCATTCTCACATTGTTGATGTTCATTTCACAGTGGATTTATGTTTTCCTTCATTTATCTCTCCTAATGTTGTTGTGCTTGCGCTATCATGCTAGTTATTAATATCTTGTCTGCTTTCACACTTTTTTTTGCCATTTTCTCTTTCACGGTTATGTGGATTATGTGTTTGAACGTATGGGAATTATTTGAATGTAGGTACTACAGGAACAATAGATCATCTCTCTTTGATGAAATCGAAGAGGGAGGAATCAGGGCTGCCCCATCATACTCTTTAGTAATATATTTGTTTCCTTGAAAACTCACTTAAAGATTACTGATTAGATCTTTAGTAATACATCACTGAAGGTGTTGCACTCAGTGGTCCAGGTGTTTGAGCTTGGTGACACTTGTGTTGCCGAGAGTGAGCCTTAATGTGTACAGCAGGCGAGCAAATAGAGTGACCAGTTAGGGTGGTAAGACCAGTCAAGAGAATAATTTTGCTGGTGAGCAGCAGCTGAAAATTAGCTCATTTCAGCCACTAGCATGAACATGGCCTAAATATGTCTCTACCCAGGTTAAACATCTACTCAGGTTTCAGACTAGTTTTCAGCTACAAATTAGTTCCACTTTATAGTTGTTGTAATGGTATCACAACTGCACGTTTCTGGATGTTTTATCTTCTATAATTCTATGAAATTGTGAGGAATGACGGTGTTATTGTTTTGTAGACTTTTACTTGCTACACCAATTAACTTTTGATATGCATATAGTTATTCTTTTTAGTGAAGTTTCCAAGTTGTTTCTTTTGTTTTTGTTTTGTACTAGGTTACATATCAAACTGATTCTTTCTTGGATAAAAACAGAGATTATGTGGTGATGGAGCACTGCAATCTCTTATCATCTTCTATGTGCTTTTTTGTTGCTGGCCTCTTTGCTTCATCGCCAGAGGAACCTTCAAGGTCATCATACAAGTTCTCTTCCGTGTCCTCCAGGTTCAAGGTATACACTTTCCGTTTTTTTTGAATTTTTTTTCCAAGTGTTTTACAATACTCTATCAGTTCTTTCACTGAGCAAAGGAGGAAGAAACTAGTCATAGGAAGGGAAAAAAAATTTATTTTGAGTTTGTGGGATAATCTTCAGAAGGAACGGAAAATGGATCAGGATGTTGGCATGTTGCTATAGCTTTGAAGATTAATGGATATTATAGAACTTTAAAGTTTGGTTACTAAGTAAAGCGTGGGGAAACAGATTTCTTTCATCTTCTTGGGATGAAAATTAGACTTAGAAATTGTCAGGGTTTCTTTGTATTGCTGTTTGCGTGCAGTTTCAGTGCAGTTTTTCATTTTTCTTGATTTTCTAATATCCATCGAACTGTTGCTATAAAGACTTGCTAATCACGGGCAATTCTTTTTTCTTTTCTTTATTCCAGCAACAACTTTAAGCACTAATGGAAACCCTCAACACAACAGAACCTCATTACATTCGCTGTGTGAAGCCTAACTCTTTGAATCGAGGTTTGAGAATCTGAGTGATTTGCATCAGCTACGATGTGGGGTGAGTTTAATTCCTTCTTATCTTCATGTCTTAATAAAATAATACAGTTTAAGTTTCTCATGGTTTAATGTTATTTTGACCTGCTAGTTTAATTTTCTATTTTCTTGTGAACAAATTTAGTGGCCTCCAAATTAAAAGACCAAATTATTGACTGTAGGTGGCTTTTATTTGGCTTTTACTTTCAGGGTGTTCTAGAGGTTGTTCGTATAAGTCTTGCAGGTTATTCTACATGTAGGAGTTACTCTGAGTTTGTTGATCGTTTTGGTCTCTTAGCTCTGGAACTTATGGACGGAAGGTAACTATTACTTCAACTGTTCCATTTTTGAGCATTAACTCTCTTTGGTTGATTTGCTTTTTCATAATCTTTGTGGTGAGGTTTAGCTCTGGAATTTAGTACCCTTGTTTGTACTTGTGCATACCTAAAAAGATATCACAGAATCCAGCATAATTTAGGATTTGGGTGACTTCAGCTGGATTACAAGATTATCCCCAAATTCTGGTGCAGATTCAATGTGTTTACACAACACCAATTATATGCACAAGTTTTTGATGTATCATTGTTTTAACTTAGGTCATTGGAAGGAAAATTAGAGACAATGGAAACTTATCCAGTTCCCCATATTCATCATTTCCACAGATTTTGCCTGCTTGTACTTACACATCATATTATTTCTTTATTAGTTTTTGACTCAATCTTTATAAGCATACTGGTTATCTGATTGGAAGAATTTGTGATGCTTTGTTCGCAGGTTGATTGAATGATGTTGTGTTATGAGATCAGAATTTAAGGTTGGAGAACAAAGCAACATCCATTAGGTCCCTTAGCAGCTGCAAGATTTGTAAGTTTATGTAGTATCTCCTTATAGTGATTTAAGTTATAAGAACTTAGGAATTTCGTAACTTTCCATGAACTGAACTTAGGAACCAAGTATGTTTCTAATGTGTACACTAGTTTGTTGTGATACTTAGAATACGTTTGTATCAAATACTCATACTTTTTGTTAACATCAATTGAAGAATCCATTTTTCGTAATATTGTACAGTTTTGTATGTTGAATGAATGGATGACATAGTTTGTATATCTGTGGAAATGATGAATATGGGGAACGGTAAGTCGCATGGGGGAAATGTGGGGGGGGGGGGGAATGGATTTTGACCAGGTCAATGAAGACTTGACCTTTTTTTTTAATGTTGCAAAATATTAGCAACGTCTTTTTCTTGCTAAATTAGAACGAACTTTAACTGGAACCCCGGTAATATTTTAGTTCCGGGTAGGGGTATTCCTGTAATTAGAAACAACTTAGCAACGGCAGACCTTGGTTGCGAATAGACAAAGTCGCAACGGCACTATACGTTGCGAATATCCGTTGCTGACCAAGAATCGCAACGGAGCTTATGCCGTTGCGAAAAACTGCAACACCGTGTTTTGAAACGTCAACCTGCCGTTGCGACCCCGGTCAGCAACGTCCAGGCTCCATTGCTAATTCCTAAAAATGGTGTAGTGTGCATCTATTTTCTCGATGCATAAAAGATTATGCAAAAACAATTTATTTCACTGCTAATAAAAAAGATGTTGGATAATACATTATGCATCCATTTCTCGACAGCATAACAGGTTATGCATACATTTTTGTAGGTGCATGACAGGGTATGCAGTCATTTTTTTTGTTGGTTAATTTCAGTTCTAACAAAAAGTTAATGCATAACGCGTTATGCAAACATTTTTTCAACTGCGTAAAAGATTATGCAGTCAATTTTGAAGCTGCATATCATATTATGCAAGTAAAGAACCACAAAAAAAAAAAAAACATAATGCAATATTATTGCATACTAGTACATTATAGTTCAGTAGCACCATCACAATACACCATTTTCTTCTAGACTTGAGCCAAGACTAGCAAGTCTTGACACTAAACAAGCCATTCATGAACTTGAACGAACATCTGCTGTGCGTAGTTTCATGTTGTCAAGGATGAAGTTGGCGTGTTCTTCTAACCCTTGCTCAACTTCTTCCGTGCATGGAATCTCAATCCATACACACATAAAATTTATCCATCTTCATACACAACCAGAGTTTCAATTTCATTAAATATCTACAAACAAACGTCCAACACTAAACTCCTTAAATAGATTCTGGAACACTAAACTAAGTGAAGCTCAACAACATTTCAAAAATTCAACAACAAATTTTCATCAACAGAAAGAAATCACACACGAACTTCAAAATTAAGCTCAGATAAAGAAAACTTTCAGTATTAAAGCTTCTTTCTTCTTCTCGTTTTTCTCCCAAGATATCAGAAACTAGGGTTTCAAGATATGATCGATTACTAACCATGATAATAACATAACTTTTAGTTACTTACGACAACATCTTTGATGAATGAATTACTTATAAATGAATGAATTATAAGAAGAGACTCAGAAGTGTTGGCGAGTTTGTTCCTGAGATTTTCAAAGACGACGACGACGACGAGAATTAATAGAGATTGACTAAAGAAACTAACCAGGCAGTGTGATTTGAAACAGTAAGAACTCACTAAACGAACACCATACAACCTAAATCCTTCTCAGATTCGATTACAAGAGCCACAGTTATCTTCTCAACCACCTCAACAGTTTCTTGATTTGATTTCACATCTACAATTTTGGATTGTGCAAACTGAAATTAGAAATTCGGCGCGTGAAGAAATTCACATTAGAGAAGAAGAAGAAAATATATTGAAGAAACATAATTTTATAAACTATGGGTTTGGGAGAAATTTTCTCACAGAAATTGGGGGCGCGCGTGAAGTTTTCCGTTCGTGGGTTTCACGGTGAAAAAAATCTGAAAAATGGTAGTAGTAGTAGTAGACTTCACTTTCCAAATACCCACCAACTAATACACACCCTAAGACAAAAAGAAACAAAAGTTATAGCACTGGTTTATTACTTTGTTTCGGTCTAACAAGAAATTGAAAGGGGTTGAAGGTGATGAATGTTTTTCTCCGTACCTAATTTTATTCTCTTATGTGTTTATATACCACCGGTGATGAATATCGTGTCTTTTCTTATTCTTTTCTTCTTCGATTATCTATCAATTATTATTATTGTAAACAATGGATATTACGAATAAATACAAAAAAAAAAAGGAACATGGATTTCGGATTTAAGCAAGTTTGTTTTTTGGCTTAGTCTTTTTTCTCTTATAATCTCATTAACTTTTTTACATTTTTTTAGGGTTTAGGGTTTAAAATGTTGACAGATATACCGTATAAAAGATCAAATATTACTTCGACCAAAATTATTCTTGATTTCTAATAATAAAAAGGATGGGTTTCTGAAGTATCAATTAACTAAAATCCAATCTATTGCAGTAGATTTCATATAGTATATCAGTTATCTGATGGGTTTCTAAAGTCGTCCCCCATTTTGTTTTTTTCATAGGAACTTTTAGTTCGTTGGGAACTCCATACTGCAGTAGATTTTTTATATAGTACTGTATATGGCTTACTGTTGTAGATGATGGAGTTGGTCTTCACCCGCATTAAGTTTATGGTTGCTTGGTTCATCAAATACAAAAGTTTATGGTTACTTTAACCATAATGTTAAACCTAATCATCTGTTTTTGAACTCCATTTTTTTACAACGCATAAACGTGTTAGCATTGGAACTCTAACCAGTAAATGTTGTTATATTGAAGGTAAAATTTTATGGAGCGTCTGACGACCAAACCAATTCGATAATTAAGGCCAAAATTATTATCTGTTAGACTTAGCAAAGGATATGAGTTCGATATATATATCCGTTATATTTGGCACCAATAGAAACCTCGCTTCTCTCCTTCTATCCTCTGATCATTGGCCTAGAATAGTTCGTGCAGGGCAGATATTTTGTATATCAAAGACTCCTCGGCTCATAACAAACATTTTTAAAAAATGAGAAATAAATATATCTATATAATGTTGCCTATCTATATAATGTTTTTGGATTGAGATTCTACTCAAAAACGTCATAGTTAAATGCTTTTTACCTTTTTCTTTCTTTTATCCATTTTTTTGAGTTGGTGTGCGCGAGACTTCGCCCTGCTGTGGGATGTATTTTTCATTTAGTGTTGTCCCGCTCCGTCTCGATGCATTAAATAAGTGGAAAAAATATAGGAAAGATGTGTGAATTTTATTTATTTATTCCTTTTATTTTCGCAGAAAATATGTGAGTTTTGTTATAAACGGAAGTTTATTAGGTAGATGCCCACTTTAGTGGGAACCCATTACTTGGGAACCAAGTATGTAAACTCTATGAATAAATTCTCAAACTTTTGTAAACATACATTGATGAATATAATTTCTCCCTTCTTCTTCTCTCTACCGTGTGTCTTCTTCTTCCC
Source organism: Papaver armeniacum (assembly GCA_023531295.1). Taxonomy (NCBI): domain Eukaryota; kingdom Viridiplantae; phylum Streptophyta; class Magnoliopsida; order Ranunculales; family Papaveraceae; genus Papaver; species Papaver armeniacum. The sequence continues at coordinate 29,184 of JAJJWW010006839.1, forward strand.
TTCTCTATTTTACAAGATGTTATCACGCACGTTGTTCTACCAACTGATCCATGAAAACGGAGAAGAAGATTTTATACACATATATCTAATCCTCTCTCTTGATTTGAATTAGTTTTCTTTTTCCTCTTTAATTTATTAAAGATTATAATGAGTTTCTATGATTTTTGATATAGGGTTGCCTTATGAAATCTACTAACGGGATTGCAGTTGCAGGATTTCCTACAACTACACCCCTACAAGATTACCCAAAGATCTAATCCAATTTCATGATCAATTATCAAAGTTTTATTTATATTTCTTAAGAATTTTACAAGAATAATAAGAGTACCAAGAAATCAAAATAACTCTATACTTTCTCTCTCCTATTTGTTCTCTTTTTCCTCTCCCAAAAAATCTCTCCCATCTCAACTCTGCTTGGTCCTTTATATATGATATTACATAGTGGATGACAGCTAAGCCAACATTTATTTTCGGATCTGGTCTGCGTCGTTTTCGCAAGATTACAAGGGTTTTCTTCGCAATTTAACTTCAATCTCGCAAAGTCTTCACACTTTCCTCATGATTAAGCTGACGTCATTCACTACATCACTTCTCTAGCATTATGCGATGGCCTTCGCAAACACCTTTTAGTTAAAACACTAGTACAAATATGGGCTTTGATGACAGTTCAATATCCTAGACGGTTACAAAAGAAAAGGCCATGAGATATATGTGACAGTTTCTTATTGAAACTGACGCCAATAGTGGTCATCACTTGTGACAGTTTACAACTGTTATTGAATAATCATACGATGACAGCTTTTGTAGAAAAATGCTGCTATACATTGATGTACAATAACAGTTATAAATTGTTACTATTCCTGAGCTATTTTGCCTGGCATTTTTAGGGGCAACCCCAAACGAATTAGGGGGGAATTTTTTATTCCCAACCCATATACACCGTTAAGGGATGTCCAATAACGCGGAGAATACGTTAATGCCCTTACATAATCGGAAGCTATTTTGTGCCCGATTATTATAAAGCAATCGGAAGATTAGTAACGATATTATACTACTGTACCTATTAATATCGATTTTGTGCCTAACGCGTATCTTTCTTCTATAACAATCGGAAGGAACAAGAAACCCAGTAGACTACCGATTATAGTAGCTCCTAAATTCCCAAAATTGGTGATTTCGCCGAGGAAGAAATTTGAGGCAACTTTATAATCGGAAGTCTTATTCACTACCGATTATTCTAGTACCCAAATTCGAAAAAATGACATTTCTGCAAAAACAAAATTTGGGGCAACTGTATAATCGGAAGTGAAAATACTTCATTTGACAACCGATTATCTGAGATGCCCCAACAAAATAGAGCCGTTGGAACTCTAAACTCTATATAAGGATTGTATCCTTTTACCCTATATGGAACACAAATACCTTTAAACTCTCTCCAACATCATCTTCAACATAATGGCCCAACCATTCATTCATCCTACGGAGTTCACGATCGAAGAAGATTTATCTTTATGTAGGCGCTATGTTCAATTCTATCCGAGACGAGGAGAAGAACGTAGGCAATGAGGCATAATGAGTATGAGTTATTTGGGAAAATTCACGAAAAATTCTGCGCCGACACCAAGAACCCAAACAACCGCTCACTCCGCTGATCTTTTCGCCGAGTTGGTTCAATAAACAGACACGTCGAAGAATTCGTCCATTTAACTTATCTTGTGAATCAATACCGATTGAGGGGTGAAACCAATGATGAGGTTATAGAACGATCTCTCGGGGAATGGCGGAGATGGAAAGATCCGACTCAGTTATGAAGCTCATTTTAGAATCCTTAGGGCGATGGAAAGATTTAATCCGTTTAGGACTCGTCCAATACGTCCCCGACGCTAATCACAATACCTTGTAATAGAATTGCGGGAGTTCAATGTAAAATTATGATGATGTGTAGGTGATATTGTTATGAATTTCAAAATATTTATTAAAATCGGAAGTTTTAATTGTTGACCTAACTACCGATTATACTCCAACGTCTAGTTTGTTCAAAAGAAACTAGCCGTAAACACAAATCACATGGGAGTGAAATTTAATTGCTTCCAAAATGGATGAATATCATTGATGTCAATCACATCAACGTACCTACCCAATTTATGACGACATGGGAGACCAATACCTATCATATCCTTGCAAACACAAACCGTTTTCTCGTCATCGTAAGCTTTATACAACTTCAATTGTTCCATCATTTGATTTATTTCCGAACTTGAAACTTTATGAACAATGCCCCTTAGAAGCAATCTTTCCCTTTCATGTTCCGTAGGGAATTTATGTACACTAAATTGCATAGAATCCTTAATCTTTATGAGATCACGATTGGTGAATTCATGGATTGCTTATTGGATCGACACAACTCCATTTTGACTACCTAGAAGTATTTTTTTAATCGCCATGAGACCCTCCGCAATGCTTGTCGCCTCGTTCTTGAAGTTACGATATTCATATGTCCATGCATACACAAACCTCTCCTTAATCGGTAACCATTGTGTTTTACAATACTCAACGGGTTTTGGGTAGTCCTTGCAATATTCTTCCTCAAATTTCTTCAAGTTTCTTTCTTAAATTTCCTCGGTCATTAACCAAACGATCTTGTCCCATGCTTTCATGAACGCTCTCCAAATTATCCCATCCTCCTTCCATTTTTCATCAAATAACCTCTTCTTTTCCTCTCGTTCTTCCTCGGTTAATTTACTAATGCACTCCTCCTCTTCCTTCGACCTCTTCGTACCCTTCCTTGGTTTTTTAGCTTGGAAATGGTGATGGCAATTGTGTCTGAGGTTGCCTTGAATGTGCCACGTACATTGCAAGTTTCGGGCTTCAGGAAACACTACCGCTATTGCATGCATTAAGGCTTGATCGTTATCCGTTACAATAACCCTTGGAAAATCATCCCCATTGTAAATGGACCTCAGCGTCTCCAACATCCAAATGAAACTCACGTTGTTCTCATGATCCATTAAACCCCATGCAATCGTAAACGTGTTTTTGTCCGAAGTGTGACAAGCAATGTTCAACAACGGCATGTTATATTTGTTTGTCTTGTAAGTGGCATCTATCAACAAAATTTGATGAAAACTCTTGAGCCAATTTTATCATTTCGGGATGTGCCAAAAAAATACGTACCACTTTACCATCCTTTTCTTCCGTTCTCAACGTGTAGTCGTGTAACTCGGGATAACCACCTGCGATTGTTGCATGACCGTTCTACCATCCTATTCCGTCCTTTTGATCGTAGCTAGGGCCGACCTAATTGTAGACAAAGAAGACAAGTTTTCGGGGTCGTCCGCCTTTATTTTACTTAAGATCGTACTCGCCTTTTGGATACGCATAGACCTCACCGTCTCCATTTCATGTGTTTTTAACTTCGCAACCATTACATGTCCAATAAGAGTATCCGGATCATCGTGGTTGTGACAACCATTAGCAACTTTAGACATTTTCCAATCTTTACTTTCCTTACCATCGGGCTTATAGAAGACAATCTTAAATGGGAATCCAATCTTCTTTGTATGAGTTCGGTACTTCTTCCTCTCCGTATTCCTTACATACTTATTATTCTTTCCCTCGTGACTCTTTTTCTTCCCACCTCGCTCACAAACCATTTCAAACCTAATGTCCTTCACGCAAGGGTTCTGAAATACCACGCACATCTTCTCTTTTGCCTTGTTCATAACCCATTCCTTTGCTTCCTTCTTACTTCCAAATATCTAAATGCGCATATAACAAACCAAAAAAAATAAGCATAACCATGTAACATACATGATTGGAAAAAGAAAAGATAATTCATGAACATACCAAATCGTTTGCATAGTGTAAGGAATCATCAGGCCTCAAATAATAATCGTCATCAACCGCTACAACAGCCTACGCACAACAACAACAAGTTATGCATTAGAAATCGGAAGGAAGTTTAGATAATAAGTAACCGATTAAAAAACAATCGGTAATTTAATACTACACAACATAACCGATTATGAGAAATCGGTAGTCATGTACGAATATTGTCTACCGATTAACGACATACACAAATGAACAATTCTTTTGTATAAAAAGCTTCAATAATCGGAGGGACTATAAATTCATAAACCAACCGACTATTAAATATCAATAATCGGATATTTATTCATGTATACAACTTCCGATTGTGAGAAATTGTAGCTTTCAATTTGGGGATTTTTTTATATTCGGCAGATCAATACATCAAAATATATCCGATTATTGATAATCGGTAGATATTTTACTAAATTAACAACCGAATATATGTCGTTCATGTCATTCAATGCATGCAGTAATCGAATTTTCACGTTCGAAAACACACACAAACGCACATAACATGGATAACATGGGTATTAGAGTTTGTTAACAACATACTTGTATGTTTGATGCATTGTTAGCTTCGATCTCGGGTGATTCTCCATTTTCTTCCATGAAAGCGTCGTCTAGGGTTTCATCTCCATCAAAGTTTGGATCATTCAACAAATACCCCAAATCGTCATCTCTAAACGGTAGTGAACCTTGAACTTCAACAACTTCACATCCTTCTTCGTACCCATCCATTTTTATGGAAGTTGGCAAAAATCGGAAGTTGGCAACATATACCCACTTCTTCTTTTTTTTCTTTTTCTTCTCTCACTCAATGAGTTATCTCACAATGCCTCAATTTTTTTTTCCAAACACGTATATATAGACCCCAGCCTACCGATTACAAAGTTTTCTTCCGATTATTTTCTGAAACTACCGATTATTGTTTTGGCTACCGAATATTTTAGTTTTTGGCAAAGGTTGAATCCGGGGCCACTTATAATCGGTAGGTTGTTAAGTTGTTAACTCTACCGATTATGGTAGATTTCAAAATTCATCACAAGAAGGATTTTAGAAAAAACTCATTTTGGGGCAACTGTATAATCGGTAGGTTTTGGAACATTTTTGGCTTACGATTATGGCTACATCCAACTTAACAAACCACATGGTTATGGCTAGCTGTGTGCACTCAGAACCTATGAAATATGGCAAAGGTTGGATCTGGGGCTCGTTATAATCGGTTGGTTATATAATTATATACCCTACCGATTATGGTAGATTTCAAAATTCATTACGTGAAGGATTTTAGAAAAAACTCATTTTGGGGCAACTTATAATCGGTAGTGTATGTAACCCATTAGGCTTCCGATTATGGCTACATCCACAGCTCAAGCCAAGTGGTTATGGTTGGCTCTACACCCCTCAAAACCTATGGAATTTGGCCAAGGATGAATACGGGGCTCCTTATAATCGGTAGTCTTACATGTTGGATAAGCTACCGATTATGTAAGGGATTATTAGCCGAAGTATCTACACAACAATCGGTAGTTATAGTTTCAATTGAACCTACCGATTCACATTTTACCTACCGATTATTGTGTTGGCTACCGATTATATAAGGGCATATTGGCCATTTCGAAAAATTGAAGATAAGGGGTAGCATAGATTTACGTTTGGGTGACCTTTTTTGTCTTTTAGTGTCTCCCCTAATTCGTTTGGGGTCGCCCCTAAAAGTGTCAGGCTATTTTGACTGTTGCGTACAAAAACTATCATGGAAGTGTGAACTTATAGATAACAGTTGTTTTAATTACCTCCGCTTCCATTTATAGTGATAGTTCGGATTTAAAACTTCTACTATTCATACAATCTACCATAAAGCGTTCTCAATTAACACACGATGATGTTGGTTTGAGTCCTTAATTAGTTATACTACGTACTAGTAAAGAATTTTCTAAGAGACAGATTGGTTAAACGGGGTTTTCTTTGAATCAAATATAAATAAGTGATGAATGCGCAGCGAGCAGTTGAGGAACTCTAACCCCAAATATATAGAGAGATAGGAAACCTATAGCTATTTAGAGTCCGAGTTACACTCGATTACTTGGTCCCACTTTATGAAAAGTACTCCTCCTAACCCGAGGCCTTTCTAATCTTCTTATTGTTGTTTGTGATTGATTCAAACTAACTTGAATAAGAAATTAGAGAACGAAAAAGGTGTTATGCAAACTAACTAACGCTCACTTGTAACTTTTATTCGGACTCTCTAATTATTTTTTCTTTTTGTAAATAAAAGGTGTGTATTTGCCAATTATTGATCCCATTTTCATTTTCGGTTTGTTGTTGTATTTTTGCAAACATCCCACATGATGTCATTTGCGAAATCTTCTTATTCAAAAGTGATTGATCGTGAATTATTATAATGTACTTTCTACTAACTAATAAGTGCAAGAAGAAATGAAATCTACTTCAAAATCTTCCACTTTTACCGTCACCCCGGCACAAGCGTCGCGGATCCTTGGTACTCGATCAAGTTTTCTTAAAACCAAAAAATTCGGCTTCACACACACGACCTAACAACCGCTCTCCACTCACACACGACTATTTCCTTCTCATATTTCATCTCTTTCAAGACTCTCAAAACTCTAAGTTTTATCCCCTAGATGCTCCCTTGTATTTTTATCTTAAACCAAAAATCACCATTTCCCCTCTCTTCAACCATGGTCTGGTGTCTGTACCATCAACACTAGTAGGTACGATTTTTTTTTTTATGTTTTTTTTTTCATCTGTTTTCTATGAAATGAATGAAAAGTGAAAATACATAACCATATTTGCCTAGGGTTTAATATTTTTTATTTAGATTATGAATAATGTATATTTTAATTGCACATTTAGGGTATTTGCTTTATAGACTGACAAAATCAGTTGTTGTTCTTTACCTATTTTTGATTTAAGAAATAATCTTAACCTATGATGTTGTTAGATCATATCCAACATCACCTCTTGTATAGTCTGTAAATATCCAGGACTAGACTAGTTTTTCTCATTGCACACTGCACAGTAGAGCTAAAGTAAAAACAGAATAGGCCTACTTGATATCTGAAACCCTTATGTAGTGCCTTGTTAGGGTGACATTATCAAATTTCCTCCTGCAACTGATGTTGCTCCACTCTACCAATACTCTTTATGATTCGTAGTATACCCATGTTAAACCAGGGAGTGGGTTATGATTTGTAGTACCTTAAATAGAGGCACATGTTAAACAAGGAGTGGGTTTTGGGGTAGGTTTCGTGTCATTTTTGAGTGATCGCACCACCTTGTGATGTGGAAGTCTTGAGTAAACTGCCCGGGGACTGCAGGTTCACGACATGCCGGCTTTTTTTGTTCTGGAAGCGGTCATTATTGCTTCTGGTATATGGAATATATCAGATACCCGCTCCTCAAGAGAACATGGACAAACTGGATGCCTTTTGTTTTACAACTAGGAATAACCTGTGCTTGACGTTTTTAGGAACAATTAATTAATTGATTAAGAAACCTTCAGCAAATACCTTATTCCAACTGATGTTCATCAATTTTTCCAGTTGTGTACACATGGTGTTGGTAAATACGGTTGTGCGATGTTGTATTTGGGACGTTAATAATTGCAATTCCTTGTAGTGTTCAAGAAGATTCATTAATGTTACCTGAAAATTGATATTTAATTACTTGTACATGCTAAAAATTATTATGTTGTTTTCAAGCAATGGATGATTCGGAATCTGGTTCGGAGCCTGATTCAGATCCTCAACCAGAGAACAGTCCAAAGAGTGTTGAGAAACAACGTAAGTTAATTAATTGGTTAATTCAGAAAGTTATTAGCTTCGAGAAACCATATTTCTTATCTGTTTTGTTTGTGTTACTACACTTGTTCTTCATAATAATGATTCGCTTATTGTAGCTAAGAAGACACCTTGAAGTAAGACGAGGTTACCACTTCTTGTGAGTGAGAACATACCGGAGAAGAAGCCGGTCCTTTTGAATGACGTCGGCATGCCAGTAGTAAGGGGTCAAGCTAATTTGAAAAGCTACATGGGAGTTATTGCAAGGGCGAATATCCCAATAGATGTTGACTATTGGAAATATGTACCTGCTCCAAAGAAGGAACGACTTTGGAAATTGATACAGGTATTTGTATGAATGCATATCAAATTTTATAGAAGGTATTTTTACGAATGATTATCAATTTTGTACTATACTAATAAGTTTCTTGGATCAACGTGTTTATACTGCTTGTGTTAAGAGTCGATTTGAAGTCGGATCTGATTTGAAAAAAACTTTGCTGAGGGGATGTGGAGAATCGTGGAGAAACTTTAAGTCTAGCCTAAAAAAAAAAAATTCTGAAGCACAGGGATGAACCTGAGAAACTCGAGAAACCCCCAGCAGAATATCCACAAATTAGGCAACAACAGTGGGATAGATTTGTGAAATCCAGATTGAGCGAAGACTTTCAGGTGTGCATTATTTACTTTCTTTTAGTTGTTTCCTTGCTGATTTTTTTCCAGTTATCGCCTTTAATGCAAGTTTGTTTGTGGTCTAAAGGAATTACATGAAAAGCAATCAGAGAAGAGATAAAAAAAATATATACAACCACCATTCAGGCCGTAATGGTTACGACGGGCTAAAGGAAATATTAGTACGTAATTTTTTTATTTTTGTTCTTATTTGTAATATGTAACTAGCAACATCTTCATCATTATGGCTGTTCATTCACTAATTTTCAAATGAGTAGATAGAAAGGGGTGACTACACGGGATAAAATTGATCGAGGTGTACTGTGGAAAGAAGCCCGAAAGGTTAATGGAGAATACAAAGATGAGGCTTGTAAACAAAAGGGAGACGAAATTGTAAGCTTTCTTATGTGTATAGGATGAGATTGAAAAGAGAGATAAGGTATGGTTTCTGTTAATTTTCTTCTTTCTTCCTAATTTATAAATATTTTCTATCTGTGCAGGATGAGTTTGAAAAGAGACGTAAAGATGGGACACTTGATGAAGATAGCGATATTGATGCGATAACCAAGGTTTTTGGTCCCGAGCATGCAAGAAGATTCAGGGCAGCTAGAAAATACATCACACCAATTGCTTTTTTCGGTAAACAGAGAAGTCGCTTCAGAGTCACCAAGGAATAGTACGAGGCGGTCCTAGAGGAAAATAAACGTTTGAAACTAGCAAATGCTGTATTAGAAAAGCAAGTTCTAGTATCTCAACAAAGTCATCAAGTAAAAAACAAATTTAATTTTTCAAAATTCCTATGTTCTTTGTAGAAAGTAATCTGGATATTTCTTATGTGTCAAAAAAAAAAAAGCTGGATAAATCTTGAATGATGATACATTAGAAATTATCTTGAGTCTTGTACTGAGTATTGATATTCTTTTCAAATTTTAGTCATCTCTGTCGCATCTCGCCCCTGTCTAGCTCAGCTAACTTTGTCCAATCGTCAAGAAGTCCAAAAATTAGAAAGGTAGATGTTACCACGTTTTTTGTTACTATTTTGTGGCGATTTTTAATTTCTTTTGTTACTCTAATTTTAATCCAATCCAACTGAATTTCATTTCCAGAAATCTATTATTGCTACTATAAGGAGTTCTGAAGTTGGGAAAGCATCTGGGCCCCATCTAGCTCAGCTAACAATGTTTGAATCGTCAAGAAGTCCCAAGATTAGAAAGGTAAATGTTACCACATTTTTAATTATTATTGTGTGATTTTTTTTTCTATTTCTTTCTTTTGTTATGCTAATTTTAAATCTTGATGTTACTAAATTTCTCTTCCAGAAACCTGTAAACGCTAATACAAGGAGTTCTGAAGTTGAGAAGGTATGCCTTAATAACATTTGTTTTTTTTCCCCTGCACAAAATGGTGTACATACATCTGAATTGTTTTTAACTATTCAACAGTTTGACCAAACTGTTTTATTGATCTCATTAGTGATTTATTTCTTAGTTGAATTTTGAACAAATTGTTTCTGTTTTCAGACAACGCCTAATTCGTTACTAAAATCACATGTTCCTAAGAGGAAGAGATCCGGGAGTGATATGTTGCTCAATTCTAAGCAGAGGAAGGTAAATAAATATCCATCACCCAATACATAGTTGTGTTCATTGGCTTACCATAATAGTTGATAAATGGGTCTGTTGATCGTATAATCAGGTTTCTGAATCGCCTATAGATGCTCAAAGATCTGGACTTGGGGAGGTAGTCTTTGACATATCCCATGGTTGGGTTGTAGTATTGTTTGTTTTTGTTTTGTTTTTTTCATTATTATTTTGTAGAAGCTAATTGGTTAATATCATATATGGCACACCATGCAAGTTATTCATAGACTTTGATGAGGTGGCAGCTGGAAATGTCTTCGACAGCACCCCCGGTGAAAAGGTACATACTGTTAAGGTGGGTGAAGACAATCTTCGTGTACAAGTCCTGACTGCTAAAGATCTTGAAGCATTAGTCGCAGTACCTGTTGAAGATGAGATAGTTACCGTCAAAGATGCTCTTGGGGGATTCTTGGCGTGGCCCAAAAGACTTATAGCCATAGAAAATGAAGTATGCGGCTAATGCTGCATTGTATTCTTGTAACTGTTTATTAGTACTACTTATTTTATATTTCGACTAATGAAACTTATTCTGTAGGGTGAAAATACAGCATCTTCTTCGGATTTCCTTGAGAAATTTTTGCATCAAGCAACTTGCCGTTTAAAAAAATTAGGGGGAGGGGGGAAGTTTATGTTACAATAGCGGCCAATGTTTTCAGGACGGAAACCAATGACTCTGTATATATTACAGAGGGAGATATTGAGAGTATCCGCAAAATAATCTGGGCATCTTATTACCGATGTTGTTATATACATCGTAATGGTAGACGTTATCTTGATATGGAGTATAATCAACAATTTAGTTGTCATATAGTCTTATAGCTTCACATGGTTTGTTTTTCGGTATTTGCATCAAAAGTTCTCTGCAAGAAATCAAAACAAGTTTGCCTTTATGGATCCTACTGTTATAATCGCAAGTGCATCCAAGCTCTCCAAATCGACTCGTGATTTGATAGCAAAGATGGACAAAACAAATGCGAATTAGTTTTTGTACCCTATGTGAAGAAGAAGTAAGTATTGGCGTTTGTTGTATGTTTCAATAGTAGGATTTAGCACACTTATATTTGGTTTGAGAATGTCCTCTCTTTTCATCTGTTGAAGAAGGGGATGTCGGAAAATGATTTATGAAGCCCCAGATATTTTCTTGGTTACTGGAAGAAAGTATTAACTTCGGTTGTTTTGTATTGTACATTACATCCATCATTGGGTCTTAATGGTTGTAAATTTGAGTATTCAAAGAGTATGGTGGCTGGATTCGCAAGGGGGGCAGCAAGATAAAGATATTGACAAAATCATGCGAAGGTCCATTAGATTTCTCTTTTCATACTAATTTTGTATTCTGATTAAGTGTCTCATATTTACTTAAACTTATTTTCATCTAGGGTTGTGGAAGGATGCCTTGAGAAAAGACATTCAAGTGGTTCTATTGTGTTTGGTTTCCCACAAGTAAGTGCACTAACCTAATTGTGATGATAAATTATGAAATTTGACATTATTAACCCACATATATGTTGCCTGAATATGTAGCATATCCCGCAACATAAAAACAATTGGGAATCTGGATTTTATGCAATGCGATTCATGAAAGAAATCATAGAAGGGAAGCTAAAACTGAATAGTACAGTGATGGTTAGTACACTTTTGAAGTTTTCTTGTTCTACTTTAGATTTTCATCTTCTTAATTAGTTGTTGATTTTAGAACTTTCCTGTGTTTGTTGAAGGCTTTGTATCAAATAAATTTTTCTCAAATGCTAAAATGAAACTTCCTTTAGCCAGAACTTGATATGATTGTTATACTTCAAATGCAATATCGCCCTGGTTGATTTCGCGTTCTTTCTGCAGAGGAAGTCTGAGTACGAAGAAGGAGATATCATGGAAGTACGAAGAGAATGGGTGAACCACGTGCTACCGTTATTGGTGACATGAATTGGCAGGAGTAGATTTTGATCAGCACTGAACGAAAAATGGAAGTGGTTTCCAATTTCACTGTATTTTAATTTTGGCTAGTACGAAGAATACTTTTATAAATCTTTTGAATTATGTAATACTTTCACTTGTGCTTAACTTATTGATTTCAACTTACTAGTTCCGTACTATCTATCTGTTAAACACTTTATCGAGTTTGATGAAAATGTTAAGAATCATTTACAATGAATTGCGTTTTAATTGTTACTGAATGCTAAAAATCTTTCCACATGATCATCTGGGTATTTACATAACAGGATACGAAGTTCCCTACAGTTTTTTTGTATAAACTGTTACCCTAGTACAAGAAGTTAAGTTCTCTATGACAGTTTTATTTATAAAGTGTTACCGTTGCTCGCCAACAGTGACAAGTTTAAGAAGAAATTGTTACTTAAGAATAAGAAACTACGTTTATGACGGCAGTTCTATCTAGAATACGTTACGGTACCTTGTTACTAATGACGGAGTTTATGAACAAATATTTACCTTAGTTTAGGAAATTGAGTTTTGAATGAAAGTTTTAATAAGAAAATGTTACGGTAAGTAGTCATCGATGACAGGTTTTTGGGAAAACTGTCACCCAAGTACTAGAAATCGAGTTTCCAGTGACAGTTCTATTTATAAAGTGTTACCATAAAACGTCAACAACAACAGTTTTATGAAAAAACTGTTATATAATAGTCATGATACGTTAACAGTTTCTTAAAGACCTTTCGTAACAGGGGCTTTGGTGACAGTCCAAATATTTTTCAAAACTGTCACATAAGTATTTTGGTGACAGTTTTTAACTGTCACCTAAGCCCATTTTTCTACTAGTGAAACTTCGCTGAGACATAACTGTTGCGAGATTCTGCTCCTACATCTTGCCTATTCTCATGTCTTCTCTGCGAAGAAGAGAATGATATGAGAATTTCCATCTCTAAATGCCGCTCATATTTATCTTTCTATGCTCTTCTTCACCGACAACCTCCTGTGAATTAAGTGTAACCGTCTACACGTGTTTATTGTTCCCATTTTTTTTACCAGCACATTCAATTTCAACCGGTCACCCTTTTTTGTCTATTTAAGGAGAAGATTAGTGGAAATATAATTTTCTTCTTTTACTTCGTCTTCCTCATCTCCAAGCTCTTTGTAAATCTTCATCTTCTCCAATTTCATTCATCTTCGGTTCTAACAAATTTGTCTACCTGCTACTGCTCTCATGGAGTCACCGAGGTTAGTTTTGCTTTTTCTTTTTTGATTTTGCTGGAACTGATATTATTTTGATGACTTCCTTAACTAATTTTATTATTTTGTCTAATTCCCATACTGATTTTGTTTCAGCAAAAGCACCCCTTCCACCAAATTCACATTCCCAAACCCTAAGGTTTCCAAAAGATCGCAACACAAAGTTGTTGTATTAAAAAGAAAGCCTGCGAATGTCAAGGTAATTAGAAACATCTATTCTTTAATAAAAATATTGTTGCCTCTGTTTCTTATCTGAGTTGATATTCGCAGGATGATGAAGATGTTAATAAGTCCAAAAAATCTCGCAGAATAAAGATTGTTACTTCTTCCGTTTCATTTCCTGATTTCAAGGCTCTAGCACCTTCTCTTACAACTTCGCTAGCTGGGTCTTTATTACTTACTGCTCCTTCCCATGAAAACATCACTACAGATGCCATCCCCTTAGTTAACCCTTCTACGAATGAAACCCCTTCTTCTCCCCTTGCGAATACCGCAAAGATTGATTCCCCCGCAACCTCATCTATTGATCCTGAGAAGAATATACCCAGTGTGAAAGATGACCCACTTCCCATAACTTCAATCATCACTACCTTTTCATCTGAAATCCTTCCTGTTAATAAGGAGCTTTTGGAAGGATTGGACATCGCCTTTAAGGTTTTGTCTGATGTCCTTGATGATGCTCGAAGATCTTCTGTTGATCCTCTCAAGATTAACGTCTGCGAAACTCTGGGTAAATATTTTAGTTCTGAAAAAACAACTTCGCAAGCATCTTTAGAGAAAGAAATTGAATCTTTGAAGGAGAATCTCCAGGCTATGACTTTGGAATTTGATGATCTTCGCCTCAAAAATCAGAAGCTTGAGAACGTTTCGCTAGATTGCGAAAATCTTCGCAGAAAAAATGACGAACTGAAAGGTATGATATTCTTGTTTTCACTTATAGCTTATTTTCTTTGTTAATTTTACCTCTTTTGTATTCACTTTTCTTGTTCGTACGTTAAGTTTTAATTCAGAAACGAATAATGGAGAGGTACCACTTTCAATATGCCGCTGAAGAAGCTCGTGCTGACAGAGAAACTTTGATGAACCAATATAGCCAATTAGATAATCTTTACTCGTATTCTATTGAACAAATTAAAAATCTTTCTAACGAGAATGCCCGATTAGTTCAAGAACAAGAAGTATTAAGTAGCAAGCTATCCCAACTCTCTTATTCATTAACTAAAGCTAACTTGAAGATTGAAACTCTGTCAGATGAAAATGGACCCTGTCTCAAGTGAAACGAATCCTCCTAAACAAAGTAGCGATATCTGATGTTGTTTTGAAAGTGGTAAGAAAAGTTCGTTCAACTCGGACTTGATGAGATTCGATTTCATACTTAAAAATAGAAAACACTAAAAACAAAGAAAATATATACACCTCAGGGTCTTTCGAAACACGTTGAAATCTCTTCTCTTGGCCAAAAACGGGATTTCCCCCTTTTCACAAGTTACGGACTTTCTTTTTTCTCCTCTATCCTTCTCTGAATTTCCTTATACACCCCAATTCTTCCATGTCTGTTGATATAATCAAATCTGAAAAGAATCCATATTCGCTAGCCTGTTCTCCACGAAGTTCCAAATATAACTCAAAAGAAAACCCGTGTGTTTCTTGCCTTTTATAACCGAGATATTAATAAATCTTCCCCTTTAAAACGATTACTCCCCTGTTTAGCTGTGACAGATCGATTCCTATCCAAATAAAAGAAAAACTCCGACCAAGACTCGTCCAAATCAAATCCAAGTAATCCCGTTAAATATTCTCACAAACTGTTATATCGAAATCTTGTTTTTCTTCCACTCCAAACCCATTAATAATCCTGTATTAGCAAAACAGGCCCAAAGCAAACCTATCCAGCAAGAAAGTTCAAGTAAAACTCGCAAAAATTCTTAACAACAAAGTACGCAGTTCTGTAATCCTTTTCCCGCTTTTTTTTCACTTTTAAATGATGGGGATGGAGTGCCCCTATCTGTTCCTGGAGTTCCTTTAGAACAGGGGCGTGAATAACAATGATGTGCCCCTTAGTAAATGAAGTACCCCTTAGTAAATTCTCTGGAGGTCCAAATACTTCTTTTCGAGCCTATTTCGCCGCAAATGCTTATTCCTCAAAAACACCTACAAAGACATAAAAAGCCATAATAAATACGAAATCGAGCACTAACAATAGATACAATTGAGATTATATCAGACACAAAAATGTGTCTATCAAATACCCCCAAACTTATTATTTGCTAGTCCTCGAGCAAATCAAATCTAGAAAATAAAATCCTAACTCTTTGTCAGCAGCATCGTCGGTTTGCATTTAGCGTATGCAACAAGCCTTTAAACCCCTAGGTGGCCCTAGTGGCCCAGTTATAGTCTCGGGAGGGCTTACAAGAGATATACCCACTAAACCTTTATACTTCAGACCCTAGCTATCTACGCAGAACCTTGGAAGGCACTAAAGAATCTCATTGGTTGGCATACTTATTGACTACAGGAGGAAGTACCCTGATGCGAAATTCCAATTGTTGTACACGAGTTTGCACTCAAGCATACTAAAATTCATAGATAAGGATGAGCTCTACTCGGATAGTTTCTGGACATCATAACCGGAGTCAAACAATCACATGGATAGATTAAGAAGATGGATGTAGAGAAATACGTAGATGGTTTTGATGTTGACTAAGGTGAACGGTGTTTCCCATATCTCAAGAAGGCCACCGCCAAAATAAACCTATCCTAATGGACTGAGATCTTGGTCTAGACTAATATCCACACACTGGCATATACAAGGGTACCAGTGGTCGATAACCCTAACTCTAGGTCAACTCAGCTGGCATATACAAGGGTACCAGCGGTCGACTTTATTGAATTTATTATGGTTGGTCTGGTCTCAATTTCTTTTCTTATTCTTTTTTTTTTCTCAACTTTTTTTTTTTTTGGGTATCTCAATCACTCTATTTCACCCTAGCAGTGGTAACAACTTGAATCGTGAGCCCCACCTAATCACTTAGAGAAATATATTTTAAAGAAAACAAAATAAAAACAGAAGTGAAAAGGATTCAACGAGAAATGGCGAAACTACCATGTTTTTTCTAACACCTGAGCCCTGTGCTTTTATGAATAGACTCTTTAGATGTTTCCATCTAATCAGATTGGTTCATCAACTTCTACAACCAAGATGCTTCCATCCACTTAGATTGGTTAGTGCCATCCTTAATAAGCATAAATTTCTAGGCTCTGGAGTTTAATAATGCGACTAAAAAGTTTCTCCCATACCCCCAAACTTAAATCTAACATTGTCCTCAATGTTCTAAAGATGAAATTTAAAACATGAACAAGGAGAAACTGTTACCATTTGAAGAAAAAGAGTTAAGGAAAGATATTACCGTGTTGCATGAGCATGGGTTACCTCCCAAGAAGTGTTAAGTTTAATGTCTTCAGCCAGACTAAGAAAGGATTAGTCACCTCATAGAATCATAAAGTAATAGCCGAAATTTCTGTGGGTCATCAAAACCAAATAGAGTTATCACAAATAAAAGGAATCTGCAACCTGCCAAGAGAATAAACAAATAAAGCACACCCTTGTCTAGTTTCATGTTTAAGACAACTATATCTAGCTGTGGTTCAGGTTCAGGCTCTATAACTGGGTCTAGATAAAATATTCTCATGTGCTGGAATTCCTCAAAGCTAAGATCCGGTTTAGGAATTAGAGTCTAGAAATACTCAAGTAAAAGCTTAGAAGCACATAATAATAACCTGAACAATTGGGGATCCTTTAAGTCAACCAGATTTGACTCACACAACTGACCATAATGATGGTGGTGGTAATTCTTAAGAAAATGTGTCGATTCTATTCTTCTAAAGTATTTAGGTTTAGTCTCAGAACTTAATAACTGACAAATTTGGAATTCAAACCTTCCCACAATTGGAAGAAAAGTTTTTGGTAGGAAAACAAAATCAATCTGGGTATCGTAGCCTGGGTAAACCACATAACCAGAGGATGGGTTTCTAACAAATGAACTTCCTGGACATCATTAGGTTCGGTAAAACGTGTCTGAAGATGATAATTTAAAATGGTAGAGGTACTGTCAAGTCCCAAGTGAAGGATCTCTGTAAGAGCTAAAGGTAAGGCACAAGGAGAATGATAATCACCCCCAAACTTAGAGTTTTGGGTGTCTCTGGATAGACTAGCTACAATTTCCCTAATTTCTAGATCATCAGAATCCTGAAAATGGTCAATTGCATCGTGTAGATTATACTCAGGTGATGCATCCTCACTCCTATTTAAAAGCTCTATGAGTTCATCTTCTTCGTCTAAGACTATTGTTTTTAAATCGTTAGACTCTAAAATAATATTCTCATAATAAACTCGTTCCTCTAAATCATTATCGGCTTCGTAACTAGGAAATTCTACATCGTATAAAACGGAGATACTTCTAGTCAAATCCTCGTTCTTTTGAATAGGTGAATAATTATTAAAATTATTTGGATTTGAAATATAAATAACATGCTCATTATAAAGCTCAGTTGGATTAACAAATTCCTGTTCACTATGCCCACATATTTCAACACTATCCTCATCATAATGATCATTATAATAGCATGAAAATGGTTGAACCTCATTTAAAGTAGTGTTACCAATTCTATCCTCGTCATCATAATTTTCATTTTCAAGGGTACTATTGGAAATTAAGAATATTTTGAGCAGTTCTTTTCTGGGCCTCTAACAAAAGATTCTGAGTCGACTCACATGACTTCCTGATTGAATCTGGAAAGAAATTTCACTCATTCCATTGCTTTCGTCCATAACTAAGTTATTCATTTCGCTAACTTACGTGTCGAATTCAGCCTAACTTACGTGTTGACTCTAGTAGAGAGGAATTTTGCTCGTACGACCGGTTGGCGTGTGGATAGTAATTGGCTCACCATGGTATGGACCATATCCTTCAAAAGTTTGATGTTCCCAACCACTATTCACACTATGGTCAAAGTAATGTCCATTTTGAAAATCAGTCGGATATTCGTTGTATTGGCTATTGTAATACCAGTTCGACATTCTATTGCAGGGGTGTGAGTTGTCACACAAAATAAAACCCACTGACAGGGGATTCGTGGGTGGATAGAGTCTTACCTCCCATACCAGATGGGCGATGAACCGTTGAAGTCGACTCAGGCCACCGACTCCTATGTCACAGAACGAACCCAAGGGCCGAGACAAGATCAGAATCGTCGTCCTTCCTTGCAAACAGTTTTATTTAATTTTTAACCCTTCCTTAGGGTTTTAAAAATAATGTCCAAGTCAAAAAATAAAGTCCAAAAAGTGTCCAAAAAATAAAAAGAAAAATTACAACAATGAAACCCTATTTACAGTTTCTAAAAATAAAAAGAAATAAAGTCTAAATAAAATAAATATATACAAAATCTTCTTCACTCCTTGGACTCCTCTTTTCTTTCCTTCTTTGGCGATGCTTTCTTTTTATAGCACTTTTTCTTTCCTTATAGCTTCGCTCCAAATCTGAAATGAATCAAAAAATACCAACGGCGTAAAAGAGAACAAAAAAATAATAAAAATAAACCTAAAACAAATCTAAATACAAGTCCCCGTCGGCGGCGCCAAAAATTGATGTTGTTTTGAAAGTGGTAAGAAAAGTTCGTTCAACTTGGACTTGATGAGATTCGATCCAAACTTAAAAATAGAAAACACTAAAAACAAAGAAAATATATACACCTCAGGGTCTTTCAAAACACGTTGAAATCTCTTCTCTTGGCCCAAAAGTCACGGGATTTCCCCCTTTTCACAAGTTACGGACTTTGTTTTTTCTCCTCCATCCTTCTATGAATTTCCTTATACACCCCGATTCTTCCTTGTCTGTTGATATAATCAAATCTGAAAAGAATCCATATTCGTTAGCCTGTTCTCCACGAACTTCCAAATATAACTCAGAAGAAAACCCGTGTGTTTCTCTTTCCTTGTATAACCGAGATATTAATAAATCTTCCCCTTTAAAACGATTACTCCCCTGTTTAGCTGTGACAGATCGATTCCTATACAAATAAAAGAAAAACTACGACCAAGACTCGTCCAAATCAAATCCAAGTAATCCCGTTAAATATTCTCACAAACTGTTATATCGAAATCTTGTTTTTCTTCCACTCCAAACCCATTAATAATCCTGTATTAGCAAAACAGGCCCAAAGCAAACCTATCCAGCAAGAAAGTTCAAGTAAACCTCTCCCAAATTCTTAACAACAAAGTACGCAGTTCTGTAATCCTTTTTCCACCTTTTTTTTTTCACTTTTAAATGATGGGGATGAAGTGCCCCTATCTGTTCCTGGAGTGCCTTTAGAACTGGGGCGTGAATAACAATGATGTTCCCCTTAGTAAATGAAATACCCCTTAGTAAATTCTCTAGAGGTCCAAATACTTCTTTTCGAGACTATTTTGCCGCAAATGCTTATTTCTCAAAAACACCTACAAAGACATAAAAAGCCATAATAAATATGAAATCGAGCACTAACAATAGATACAATTGAGATTATATCAGACACAAAAATGTGTCTATCAATATCTTCGCAACAACTTAATATACGTCAAAAAATATGTGATGAACATGAGCGATCTCTTCGCTCATTAAGGAGTGAACTTAAGGAAGTAACCGAATCGTCTATTGCTGAGAAGAATAAACTCATTCAAGGTAGAATAGCTTTGAGCATAAAGGCTAACCAACTTAAAGAGCAGCATACTCAATTGGAAGATTCCTATGCTTCCTTAGCGAAGGAAAATGCTTTACTTATCTCTAATGAGAAGAATTTTCGATCTCGCTTGAAAGGTTTGATCGGGGATAATTTTGATGGTGCAATGAACCACTTGGAGAATAATAGTTTGGCTTTAGCTCAATAGCTTATTTCGTAGAAGGAAGGTAGTCATAAGAATCTGACTGCCTCATCCACCTTTACATGCTTAATTATTTTCGCAATATTCTTCTTACGTGAATTTTGCTACAATAGTCTTTTGTGTTTTTACTATTCGCAGAATCTGAGAGAAGTCTTCATTCTTCTATATCTTCTTTGGAATCGAAAATGGCCAAGATTCACAAGGAGAATGCAATACTTCCTACTACTCTTGCTCATTCTCGCGATCGTGCAGAAAGAAGATTTGACTACCTTCAGCATTTCAAAGATATCGAAATTAGGAATCACCAGAAAGCACTTCTTCACCAAGTCCATCTCAAAGATGAAGTTCTTGTAAATAGCATCTTACTTGATAAAGCACTTCCTCCTACAAAAGTTATGCCTCTTGACGTAGACGCTGATGAAGTTCCTCGCGAACCTGACAGTGATTTTGACCTCGAAAGTGATGATGAAGCTGCTCTTGAGAATGGCGAGGAATATGAGTCCATCAAAGAAGTTAATGTTGGCGATAATCAGGATGGAGAACAAGCTGGGATGGACCAAGAGAAAGAGAAAGCTTGCGAAGACGAGATGAATTTGGAAAATCATCCACCAACCCCTCTTGGCGAATCAAATGTGGAAATCTGAAATTCTTCTAGTTACTTAGCTTTTAACTCCTTAAGTTGTTTTATTTTCGCTTTACTACTCTTTCAAACGATGTACTTTCATGAATCTTGAAATTCACTTATATTTTTAATATCTCCTTATTTGCGAGATTGATAATGCATCTTCTTTACTAATTCCCATACTTGCCTCTCATTATCTATCTTGCGAAAACTGAGTCTGTCTCCTGCACAATACTTAAATAGTTAGTTTGTATAAGTTCATTTTTATTTCATGTGCGTCAATTTCACAGGCGTGTTTGTATTTTTCTGCAAAATTTTGCTATCAGATATATATCTTGGAATTTTCCAAGATTCCATTCAATATTGTTCTCTTATGTGGTCTTATCCTACCTTCCTAAGTAAAGGTCTTATTTTGCCACTCTTTGTATATGCGACAAAATCGCAGGACGCCTTTACATTTTCATGTAACGACCCATTTATATTGTCTTATCATTTTCTTGTATTATTGCCTCAGCAAGATATATTTCATGCGACAATATGACATGCCTAAATATTCTTGCGAAATAAAGCCCCATGACATTGCCGTCTTGCGACGAAATCGCAGGACATCTTTACACTTCCGTGCATTGACCCATTGATCTCGTCTTATCTTTCTCTACTATTATTGCCTCTGCAGGATCGTTGCATAAATATGACAAGCCTTAATACTCCCGTGAGTAAAAAGTCTCGTGACATTTGCGTCTTTGACACTTATCAGCTCCCTAATGGAGGGTGCCGCCTTATCATCCCCCTAGTTACCCCTTCAAGGAGGCCTACCTCTACCATACAAGGTTGGATCCTCCATCCGGTCTTAACAACAACCAGTTGTTTTCGCGGCCTCTTATCCCTTCGCTGATATGGCTCATGGTTACAAGACCGCACCCTAAGTAGGGTTTTCTTCGGGCCGAGTGCATCATAGCTAAGACTTGCCAAGAATGACCAGGTACACTTCAAACGCCCCAGGCACTCTTGGCTCAACCGTGTACCTCGGCGCCTTGATCGAGTTCTGCACTCTTTAGGAGAGACCTTCTTACCTTAGTCGCCCAACCTAAGTCATAAGCTTAGGCTGAGAATACAAGGCGCCTCTCCTGGATGGGTTTAATAACCCCAAGTCTCCATGACCCAGGTTCCGGGGCGGTGTAACCTTTCCCAGAGCCATGTAAATAGGTTCTCCCCTTCAATGACGCACTTTAGGTCTTATATTTGCCTCTTGCGAAATTTTATTCGCGAACTAGGGTGTACGCCAAAGTTGAATGCCTCTGTCTTTTTTGTTTATTCTTGTATTTTATTTTTATTTTCTTTTGTAAAATTCATAAATCGTGCGAAATTATCGCATATCTTTCATCTGTTCTGTCTGATACATTCTATGCGAAATTATCGCATATTTGCATTCTGTTTCGATAGAAATAACTTCTGCGAAATTATCGCATTTTTCATTCTGTAAATATAACTTCGCAGCTGTGAAATTTCTTCTTTCTCTCTGCTTCCTGGTGATTTTCGCCAAATTTGTTATGGATAATATTTCTTTAGATACAATCTATTCCATGGCCTATCAAGCTTATGACCAGTGTTTTTCCCCCAGGATCCATCAGTCTATATGCCCCTATTCCAACTATTTCTTTAATGATGTAAGGTCCATCCCATTTATTTTCTAATTTTCCACCATTTCCTCGCTGATACACTGGTATTTATCGAGCACCAAATCACCTGGCTGAAACTCTCTTATCTTTACTCGCTTATTATATTCTCGAGCTAATCTTCGCTGATAGTTCTCCATATGTTGTAGATCCTTCTCCCTCTTTTCTTCTAAATCATCAAGCTTTGATAAAATCATATCCGCACTTAGATTTTTCTCCCATGCTTCTCTCTTTGTAGTAGGAATAATGAATTCAGTTGGTAACACTGCTTTAACTCCATATGTTAAACAGAAAGGTGACATTCCTGTAGCTTCTCTCCTAGTTGTGTTATAATCCCAAACTGCATTAGGCACCTTTTCACACCATGCTTTATTATGCCCCTCCAACTTGTTCTTCAACGTATCTGCAATTGTCTTATTTGTTGCCTCTGCTTGTCCATTACTTTGTGGATATGAAGGTGTGGATTTCCCACACTTTATTTTAAACGCATTAAGGAACCTTTCTATATTCTGCCCTTTGAAATGTTTTCCATTATCAGACACCAACTGTGTGGTAATTCCAAATCTACAAATGATGTTTTCAAATATGAAAGTGAAGACGTCTTTATCGCGGACATGCTGTACTGCCTTTACTTCTGCCTATTTTGTGAAGTAATCTATTGCGGACAATCAAATACCTTCTTTGCCCGGATCCTGGTAAAAATGGTCCCACAATGTCTAAACCCCACTTTCCAAAGGGCCACATACTTGTTGAAGATGATAAAGGTGCTCCTGGTGCATGTATTCTCTTACCGTGCCGCTGGCACTCTTTGCAACGTTTTGATACTTCTTTCGCATCTTCATGCATGTACGACCAATAATATCCTTGTGTTTTCGCTTTGTATGCCAAATATCTTCCTCCACTATGATTACCAGCATCCCCATAATGTAACGCTTTCAGTATTTCCTCTCCTTCTTTTCTTGTCAAACATCTAAGCGATGGTCCGTTAAATGATCTTCGATACAACACCCCATCTCTGAGTTCGTAATTCGTCGCACGACTCTTTAACTTATGTGCCTCCAATATGTTCCTTGGTATTCCCCTCTCTCCAGGTATGCATGAAGTTCATTTTTCCAATCTGCGACTTTATTCGCCTCTTCATCTTCCACACCTTCTATTATCATCACATCTGCTTCTTCCTCCTCTTCTTTGTTGATTGATGGTGAAAGAAGTGTCTGTATCTTTATGCATCTCGCATTCGGATCTACCATCATGCTCGGGATAAAAGAAAAGGCATTTTCTAGTCTGTTATCGTTCCTTGATATATGCCTCCACTTTATTTGTGATATTTTCGCTGACAACTCCTCCACAAGCCTTTTGTATTTCTTCAATGAAGGTTCATTTGTAGTGTATTCTCATTTTATTTGGCGAATGACTAGCTGCGAATCGCTGGTGACTCTTGCGTTTTCTAATTTCATTTATATTGCGAGTCTTAAAGCATGCACCACTACTTCATACTCCATTTCATTGTTAGTGGATGCGAACTACAATCTAAAGGAAAAAGCCATCTTTGTTCCTTCTGGTGAAATCAAGACAATTACAATTCCACTACCTTCTCCATTTGATGATCCATCCACCAATATTTCCCATCTACCAGGCTCTGTCAAGTCTCTTGGATTCCCATGTTCTTCTTCTATATCCTATCATCTCTTCCACTGCTTCATCATTTTCTAATGGAAATTCTGCTAAAAAATTCGCAACAACTTGTGACTTCGGCGAAGATAATACTTCATACTTAATCTTAAAATGCCCCACTCGAGCATTCCATCTCTCAACCCTGCCTGATCTTTTTGAATTTGTCATTACTGACTCGATTGGCACCTCTATTAATACCCTTATTCTATGGGCTTGAAAATATATGCGAAGCTTAAAGGCTGCATAAACTAATGCCAGTATTAATTTTTCAATCTTCGAATAGTTCTTCTCTGTTGCATTGAATGTTTTGCTAATGTAATAGATCGCTTTTCTACACATGTGTCTATTCGCAACAAAACGGCACTTAAAGCATGCGAAGTGGTCGCAAGATAAATCAGCAATTCTTTCCCTGACTCTGCTTTCTGTAAGATGGATATATTCATCAAGTGATCCTTTATCCCTTGCAGTGCTTTCTCGCCTTCATCTGTCCATCTAAATTTTGTTCCCTTCTTTAGTATATTGAAGAAATGCTTGCATTTGTCTGATGATCGGGAAATGAACCTTCCCAACGAAGCCAAGAGTCCATTTAATTTCTGTACATCCTTCACCGTCGCTGGTGTAGGCATGTCGCGAACTGCTCGCACCTTCTCTGGATAAACTTGTATTCCTTCTTTTGACACAATGTATCCTACAACTTTTCCTGACGCAACACCGAAAATACATTTTTCAGGATTTACTTTGATGTTGAACTGCCGCATCTGTTCAAAAATTTCCTTCAAATCTTGCACATGATCTTTAACTTCTTTAATTTTCACCAACATGTCATCCACGTACACCTCTAATGTCTTATGAATCCATTTCGCAAACACCTTCTCTACTATTCTTTGATATGTCGCTCCAGCATTTCGCAAGCCAAACGACATTTTCGTGTAACAATATAATCCTCTTGGTGCGAAAAAGGCAGTATGCTCCTGATCTTCTTCAGCGAGAGGAATTTGATTATAACCTTTATATCCATCTAAAGAAGACATTTTATCGTTCCCTGCCGCTGATTCGACCAATTTTGGGATGTCCGGTAAAGGAAAGCTGTCCTTTGGACAAGCATTATTTAGATCACTGAAATCTATGAAAATTCTTATCCCATTATTTTTCTTAGGTACCACTACCATGTTTGCAATCCACTCTGGATATTTTGCTTGCCGTATAATTCCTGCATCCAGCATCTTCTGCAATTTTTCTTCTATTTGAGGATGGTATGTTGTTGCTATTTTTCTTATTCTATGCTTGAATGGTCTTGCATTTTTGTTAATTTCCAAATGATGACACGCAATAGAAGTATCTATCCCAGGCATTTCATCCATGATCCACGCGAAGACGTCCTTGTATTCTCGCAAGAGATTAATTGTTCTTTCTTCTTCATCTTCATCCATTTTAGTTCCAATCTTTAGCATCTTTGGTTCTTTTTCAGTTCCAATATTTACTTCTTTTGTTGGTTTCCCTACAGTGTAAGCCGCCTTTGATTCTCCTATTGGTGTTTGCTCTTTTATTGTTTTTATCGATTTGTCTCCTCCTTGGTATCCCTTTTCCTTCTTTTTCTTTTATCATGTAAATTCTAAATGTTTCTTCTTTCCTTGCCTCTTTCGCCCTTTTCCAGCGAATTTTTCGTTTCTTTGCACGTCCTTCATAACTTTCTACTTCCACCTGATAACACATTTTCGCATCGATAACGTCTCCTCTAATTTCACCTACTCCACTAGGCATAGGAAACTTGATACACTGATACAATGTTTATGCTACCGCTTTAATTGCATGTATCCATGGTCTTCCCAATAGCATATTGTACGGTGACTCCATATCCACCACACACAATGTCACTTGTGTTTCAATTTCTCCTAGTAATATTCGCACCACTATTTCTCTTTTAGATTTTGTTGTAAATTTACCAAAACCATGGATATGATATGTTGAACAAGTCATCTCTTCATCTTTGTATCCCATACCATTGAATGCATTGTAGAATATTATGTAGACTGAACTTCCTGTATCTACTAGAGTTCTGTTCATCGCCCATTCTTCTATAGACTTCGCTGGTTCATCCTTCTCTTTTCGTGCTGCAGTTACTGTGATTACCAACGGAGCTGTGTAATTTAAGTTTTCTCTCGGTATTGATGCTACTGTGAATGAAATTTTCTGTTTTTCCCACTCCTTCAATGGTGACACCTTTTCTACTGTCATAATTTTCTTTCCTTCGGAATCTCGTTTATGTATTCTTCCTTTAAGATTTTCATGAAACTCATTAATCATTGTCTTCGTTATTAAGATACATTCCAATCTCCTACCGTCTTCTTTGGCTTTGATTATCTTTTCCTTAATCGATTTACTGACTTGCTTCATCATCTCTTTTGATTTCAATAACCTGTTATACACTTCACAGATTCTTCACCAACTGCTTCAAATTCTGTCAAATCATAATATCCTCATTCAATCCTGTTTTCAGATAATCTTCAAATTGGTGTCCCTGTTTCTAGCGCCAATATGTAGTTGCAGGATTTCCTACAACTACACCCCTACAAGATTACACAAAGATCTAATCCAATTTCATGATCAATTATCAAAGTTTTATTTATATTTCTTAAGAATTTTACAAGAATAATAAGAGTATACCAAGAAATCAAAATAACTCTATACTTTCTCTATACTTTCTCTCTCCTATTTGTTCTCTTTTTCCTCTCCCAAAAAATTTCTCCCATCTCAACTCTGCTTGGTCCTTTATATAGGACATTACATGGTGGATGACAGCTAAGCCAACCTTTATTTTCGGATCTGGTCTGCGTCGTTTTCGCAAGCTTACAAGGGTTTTCTTCGCAAGTTAACTTCAATCTCGCAAAGTCTTCACACTTTCCTCATGATTAAGCTGACGTCATTCACTACATCACTTCTCTAGCACTCTGCGATGGCCTTCACAAACACCTTTTAGTTAAAACTTCGCTGAGACATAACTGTTGCAAGATTCTGCTCCTACAGGGATCATGATCTCCACAAAAGAGTGAAAGCGACCTTAATAGATCACACAGAAAAAAGATAGCAACTTAAAGAAAATGGCACCGTAAACCGTATCCTACCGCTGATTATTTTTGTTTTGTTTTATTCTCCTTGTTAAAGTTTCATGGTTTGTTATTAATAGCTTCTGAAAATTGTTTGCTTATTTGTACATGGTTAGAAATTCACCATAGCTTGGGAAGAGGCTAGCTCTTATGGTTATTCCCGGATTTAAGAAAAAAACGGACGATGATAATCCGTTTTCTAATTAGTTGGGTCCACCTAATCCTAAAACCCCACTTATTTCTCTGTTGGTCCTACTAAATTTCCCCATAACGGATGATGATTATCCGGTTTAAACAAGTTAATCAATTTTTAATCTAAAATCTCTCTTGGTCTCACTAAGTTGCAAGGGTTTTAAGACTGAAACGGTTAATGATTTTCCGTTTTTCACTTTTTTTTTTAAAATGGCTAATGGTTAGCCGTATCCGGAGGCTTCCCGCTGGGATTCCCGCACACTAGGGAAGGCTTGCGGGAAGAGGGACTTTAGGTGACGGTTTTTGGAGTTGGGAAGACCTTGGGCATCTCCATAAGACCCGGTCTTATGTTATGGATTCTTTATCTTGATCATTCTCGATTTTTTTTTATGGGTGCACTTAAATCCATTGGTTAATCTTAAAAAGACGTGCAAGGGGTTAGTCCACGGGTGAGTTGGGGGGAGTTTAATGTATTTTGAATCTTGGAGATTTTGAGGGAGTGTAAGAGAGTATAGGGAGTTTGAGAGAGTTTGGTGTTTTGAATGTAGGGAGTTTGAGAGACTCTCCCAAAATCTCTACTCTTTTGAGAGATTTGTAATGAGGCAAAAATACACTATAAACTCCCCCGAACGCCCCAAAACAAACCAACTCCCTAGCATTCTAGTTTTTACCACTAACAGGGAGTTCAAGAGTTTCTTTGAAACTCCCCCACGACTAACGGGGTTTTCTAGGGAGATTGGGAGACTCTTTTAAACTCTCCCACGACTAACGGGGATTTTGAGAGACTCCTACGAACTCCCCCACGACTAAGGGGAAAAAATGAACTACACACAACTCCCCCAACTTTCCCGAGGACTAACCCCTTGGTGGTCTATATTTATTGGATATAGGTGATCAATTTTTTAATAAAATTGATTTTCCTTTCTTCTCTAATTTTCCTATTATAGAGAAAGAAGAAAAAAAATAATCCCTCGAAAATGGTTTACAGTTTCTATTCCCCTAATTAAATTGTAATCACCAAAATTGGTATTATCGCAATTTAGTTATCTTTTAGATAACTATCACATGCATGGTTGAAAAACCTACGGCCAATTAAATTTGGGATCTTTGTCGTTTAGACAAGGATCATGTGATTTATTCATATGATTTCAATTTTGTTTTTTACAAGAAGCCATCTGTCAACGTGGATTTTCCCTATGCGATGACTAAATCGACTATATATTTTTTTTCTTTTGTCGATGCAGTTTTGATGTATCGCATAGACCAACCGGTATTGGTTTTCTCCGTAAATTATGTGGGAGATGTTAAAATTGGCATTCTAAGAAAGTTTAGCCAATATTGTTTTTTTTTATTCTTTTTGATTTTCGTAGTTTGACGATAATCGTTAAAACAAATTTTCACCATCAAATATGGTTCTTCTACTAATAAACTATTGGTTTCCATTTCTTATAGTAAAGCATGGATTCCTTATCTTAATAAAGAAAATGATCTCTTTATGTTCTTTAAAAGAATCATATAAGCCAATTGATTTGCCCTATCGATCCTAAATGGATATTAAGACCAATGGCATTTTACTATATTATTTTTGTTTTGTTTTTAATCTAATACTACTTTCCACTATCGATGAAGCATTAGTTAGTACTATCAGTACTGCACGTTTTTTTACATTCACTCGTACAACGCGTAACCAAACCATTGAAAGGTATTTTAATCCATCTTTTTTTTTTTCGATAATAATAAATTTTTTTTTGCTAATAATCCATGTAGGATTATAATATTCAGGCATCCAACTCACTGCTAATCCACGTTTTTGTAGGTATTTTAATCCATCTAACGTCAGTTTCTTATATGCTTATTATTTTTTCATTCTACTCAAGCTATGCACGTTGATGTAATATACCACCGTGTATATTAGTGGAACCTTGGGAAATCTATAACCATTATAATGCCATCTGATTCAAGGTGTTATAATTTCTCTATAATTTTAGAGAATGCATCTCATGCTGCCAAGGTTTTTGTTTTCTTTTGCCTTCTAAATACAGGCTATATTAATTTTGTCGGTCTTTGCATAGCGACAATATAGATTTCTATCCTCTTAAACAAATCCAGAATGGCTTTCTCTTTCGGATCTACGATATGAGATGTTGAGATTGACATATTTTCTACAATTTTGCCAATATGGTTTATCTAATAACGGATTTCTATTCCCTACAAGAAATCCTCCATAATCTTAACCAGGATATCTTTAATCAATATTATGGTTATTTAATTTATCAAGTTTAAGTTGTCTTTGAAGATAGAAGGCGATATCGATTTTTTTTCTTTCGGTTTGCACCGGACGAATGTATGGATTTCTATTTGTCTAACATGAAATCTTATACTAGGTAATTCTCGTCATGTTTTTTAAAAGATGAGACATGGAGAAACGATGATTTCTATTTCTCTTATAAAAAAACCATTTATTTAACTCTAAAAAGAACAAAGATATGTTTATTTATTTTTCTTCAAAATAAACATACGAGCCAATTGGATTTGGTTTTATCTATCACTTCTATAAGGATTTGATACTCTAGTTATTATGGTAGATAAACAATTTCAAATACCAATAAAACGAGGAATTGTTGCATTTTTGAGGCAATTTTTTTTCCTCGTGGTAATAATCTCCAAAATTGATACCGTTCCACTTGAAATTGGAATAC
This sequence comes from Papaver armeniacum, assembly GCA_023531295.1. Lineage (NCBI taxonomy): Eukaryota > Viridiplantae > Streptophyta > Magnoliopsida > Ranunculales > Papaveraceae > Papaver > Papaver armeniacum. The sequence goes on from JAJJWW010006839.1 coordinate 59,238, forward strand.
TGTAGGACACAAAATAGTAAAGGGTGTGCACCCGGCTTGTTAGGCCATATAATTAGTCCATGTAGTGATTATATATGGATCTTGATATAATTTTCTTTGGAAAAGAATGTGTTCATCTCATTCTAAATCATTATCTCATTCTTCTTAGAGGTCACAAAATTATATGGAGATTTATCTGCATATTTTATATGCCTTTGGTTGTTTCCAATAAAATCCATGGTTGATGTTAAATTTGTTTGTCAAGTAGACTACAATTTTATTTTTATTTTTAGGACAATTTTTTTTTTCATGGACTTTGAAGTCATTTTTACAGTCCAACCGGTGTTGTTGAAATCCACAAATTCTTATGAGTATATGTATCGAATTAATCGGATAATACTTTACAAAGTTTTTTCCTGTATGTGTGATGAAAATATTTCCGCCATAATCAAGGGGAGACTATACACCACTAGAAGTCGGTGTTCATTAACTTTAAAAGTTATATTTCTCTCCCATCATAATTGAAAAAGGATGCCATCTCAAATAGGCACAAAAATATTTCATTTATTAAGCTTTTTCCTCTTGAAGAGGATAATGCAGTCACATCTAGCAAGTATGTATCTTTTAAGTACATGCTACAGATAATGCTCCAATAGAGTATATCAAAACACGATCCATTCTTCAAGTCAATATCTCTTTATTTGTCCTTAAGGGCACTGGTACCAGTAAAAAATTGAATTTTTCAAGATATGCATACGCTTGAAATTTTGTGGGATCGTACTAAGATAATATTATTTTCTAATATTCATTTATAGTAGCTACTGAAATAAATGATGGTGGTTGTGAACCCCTCTGCAGAGGAATATCGACATATGTGATTGGTTGGCATACAATCCAAGTTAGGTTGGATTAATTTCTCGATTGATGCAATTTTGGATCCAAACTTAACACCTTAAACATGACAAGCCTGAAAATTACAGGTTGGTGTTAGTCATATTGCGTATTACGAGAAATAAATTGTTTTAAGAGTGATTGAGGGTTATATGTTCAAACCTCAGGATTGGTTCAATATTACATTGTTCTCCCTATATAATGCATTTTGCGTGGTAGTCTTGAAGGACTCGTATTGCATTCACACAAGAAACATGCTCGGGGAACATATTCGAATTTGTAATCCTTAAAGGATTCAAATTACATTCTAGCAGTCACCTGACTCGATTATATCAGGTTTAACAATCCTTTATATATGTGTTTTTTTAGAAATTTGTGCGAAACCAAGAATCCGGATTAATTAGTTGATGATATCAACTTTATCTGCAGTTAGAATTATGCTAGCTTAAACTCTTCTTTGAGATAAACTAGAGTTATTTGTTTGATGCTTGACTACTGTAAAAATCGTATTGTTGGGTTAGCATCCGTATTTTTGTCAGCAGTTGTACTCTTTTTCCTTCATTCACGGTTTGTCCCATGTGGTATTCCTGATAAGGTTTTAACGAGGCAACATCTCGTTGACGTTTAACCTTTGTTTTCAAAATGTTGATATTTGTGCTCTTTTTCCTTCGTCCAAATTTTTTCCCATTGGGTTTTATTGGCAAGGTTTTGGTGAGGAAATTTAATTCAACATGATGGTCATCCAAGGGGGAATTGTATCAAATTTGGTTATTTAGTGGATGCCCATATTTGATTAAACCAAATCAACTTAATCATCTCCAAAGAATTTGGATTTCCTTCTCACAAACACGATTTTTGTTCACGTAGGATAAGGTATTCATATCTTGGCACTTTGTTGAAGATACTACATCAACTATTTCTGCAAATCATCTCCAAGAAATTAGCAATCCAAGACACAATTACTTACTGTATTCAAATAAACATGAAGACTCGAGAACACTACTATTAGAAGACTAATACAAAAGAAGACTTCATCAACTGACAGATTTCTTCTTCTTTCTACTGTGTGTCTTCTTCTTCCCTTTCTCTATTTTACAAGAAGTTTCTTTTTTCCCCCTTTATGTATTATTTTGGAAGAAAAAAAAGTCCTAATATAGTAGGTACTCGACTTCTAAATTGAATTTGGACTTCCATAGAATTCCAAACATGTTAACTTAAGTTTTCCTTTTTAGTTTGTAATTTTTAAACCAATCATACGTTGCCAAGTGTCCTCATCCGAACGCTTTTAAACAAGTCTTTATCTAGGCCTTTAAGTCTTTAGATGGAGTTCTCTAGCTACGCTTTTAAACAAGTTGCATCTCTTGCCGAACAAAATCGAGAACCAACAAGAAACTCTTAGTATATATATGCAGAAAAGATGAAATATCATCTGTTAAACAGAAAAATGGGTTCTTTTTGTTTCCTTATATTATATTTTTTAGATACCAATATTTTAATTTTTTTTTTTTTTGGAAGCAACCAAAATTGATATTAGTCGATACCAATATTTAAATTTCCATATGTGGTCTATGAATATAAAGAAAAAACACCAGAGACAAAATGACTCATTGACCTACTATTATGATCCATATCACTTATGCCCGTGCGAAGCACAGGGGCACCACTAGTTCAAATGGTAACTAGTAATTCTGGAAGTGCCCTACAGTTGTGCATGCTAAGCAACAAGGAACGAAGACTCCATTCATCAGCATGAAGGTCGTGGATTGTAGTTGAATTGAAGGAAAAAAAATAATCTAATCAATTTCTTATTCTTTATAATATTGATTGCCGGATCTTCCCTTACGCCGTAACATACGCTAATAATTGTAAGAAAAATCAACTCTGATTAACACGAAGCTTCCACTAATAGTTTTGCAATAGTACCCGCAGAATACATACATAATCTGTATCTGATATGATATCTTCTTCATCAAGGATTCGATAACCGTATTCATGTGATTCACACAGTTGTCTTTTTAAACTAATTAAAGCTGGCTTCGCATCAGCGGTTGATATGATACAGTTATTATAAATAGCGAGAGATGATCAGTGCTTAATCACTTCGATCTCCCTTCCCAAATAGTTAGCAAGTTTACACCTTCAGAGATCTAAATTTAAATTCAGATTAGTATTACCAGATGGGTTTCGCTAGTGCTTTAGGATGGGACAACGGTATCGTGTTGGCCCCAATGGGAGCTGATATTTCCGGTCCAAAACTTGTTGCAGCTGTGGCCAATGCTGGAGGCGTTGGTTTATTGGCTAGCCCAGTTGTATGCATATATATCTTGATCTTTATTATGTGAATCTTGGTCGTACTAGTATTAGTTAATTAAACTATAATAGATGATTGTCTCTTAATTGCAGAATATGTATGATGCGACATTGAAGGCTATAAGGGATACTAAGAAACTCACTGATAAGCCATTCGGAGCTGGTATTTTGTTGGAATTTGATCAAACTCATACTGTCAGGGCAATTTTCGAAGAAAAACTCGCATGCATGCAAGTTTTCTGGGGAGACTATCCCAAAGAGATGGTGGATGAAGCACATAAAAATGGAGTCAAGATCATGCACCAGGTTGGTTCAGTTGCCGATGCAGAAAAAGCAATTGCTGCAGGTGTTGATTGTATCATCGCACAGGGGTAGAAGCCGGAGGACATGTCATTGGGAATGTATGTATAAAACTCTTGCATTCCCAGACGGTTGAACGTATCTTTATACGGGTATCAATTAATTAATCACACGTTATTTTTATGGTTCATGTGTGTCAACATATACAGGTCAGTTGGCATGCTTTGGTTCCAAGAATCGTCGATTTAATCGGTGACAAGAATATAACAGTTGTTGCTGCTGGAGCTATTGCAGACCCCCGTGGTTTTGTGGGTGCCATCATCACTTGGAACAAGCTAAAAGGAATCTGCAAGGGAACAAGGTAATTGACACTAGGTCATATATATATGAAACCAAATTGCCAAGGAATCGCAATTGACGGAATAATAAAATGTTGATGTATTGTTTAGATTCATAGCTACCAAAGAGTCGTATGCACATGACTACTACAAGGAACAACTGCTCAAGTATACCGGAGAAGATACCGATTACACTGACCTATATAGTCGTGAAAGCTGGAGAGCACCAACTCGTGTTCTTAACACCCCTTTCCACCGGAAATGGAAACCAGCACCGGAGGATGTTGAGAATAATGCGGAGCAACCTATTATTGGATACTCAATCATTTATGGAGGGGTACGTATACATAAATCTTATTAAAAACCTTTAATCGACTTATTATTAATCAGGAATATAACTATCTATATATATATTTTTTGTGAGTGTGCAGGAAACGGTTTTACGTCGTTTTGCAGGACAAGTAGCGAACAAAACAACAGCCGGGGAATATGAAAATATGGTCATGTATGCAGGACAGGGTGTCGGACATGTGAACGATATTCTTCCTGCGGGTGACATTGTTAAGAGTTTCATTGAGGGTGCTGAAAAGATCATCAAGGAACTTGGAAGCAAGTATGAAACAATAGATGATGGAGTTGCTGCCATGTCACTTGCATAGCTGAATTTTGATCGGTGTTAATAAGCTTAACTTTTTTTGTCTATTTAGAGATTCTTGAAAGTTAAATTGAGAGATGTGTGTGTAATGTTGGTCAAAATGGTTCAAGACTTCTATTGTTGTTCGAGGCTCTATTCCTTCAAGTATGGTGTTGGAGTACTTGATAGATCGGGTCTTGTACTAGGTGTTTGTTGGGTCAACTGTATTAGTTGATCCTTGGTTTTCTTGTTTCGTTTCGTTTAGTTTATTTGTTTCGTAAATTCACATTCCATTGTCATCAGCAGCCTCTGCATACCCTAATTCTCACTTTTCAATGTAATAAAATAAAAGTTAATAACCTCTCCAAAATGTATCGAAAACTTTGATTTAAAAAAAAAAAAAAAAAAAAAACTTATCGAAAAACAGATAGGGAGAATAATATAGTAATATAATATGGATATGCAAATAAGAACAGCTCAAATGGGTATACAATACGATATAGCCCACGAAATTTGAGAGAACCAAATTGAGCCCGTGCAATGCAATGCAAAAAAAAAGTTAGCTTGTAATAAAGGAAACAACAACAAAAAAAATTTTAAAAAGAAAAAGTTTTTATTAATGAAAAAGATCCGGTACAAAGACAAAGAACTGAATTACATAAGAAACATAAGAGTTACATGTCTAAAACCTTGACCAGTTGTGTAGAATTAGGCTGCAATCAATGAATCTGAAAGTTTCTTTATCACACGATAAGCAGCATCCAAGTGACCAGAACAAGGGTGTTGCATAAATTGACTTAAATAATTGACAGAAAAAGTGATATCAGGGCAAGTTACCTGAAGATATAGGAGTCGACCAATTAATCGTCGATAAATACTTGGATCAGGTAGAGGATCTCCTGAGGTTGGTAGTAACTTAAGGTGTTGTTCCATAGGGGAAGCAACAATCTTAGCTCCTAAAAGACCAGAATCCTGAACAATGTCAAGAATCTATTTACGTTGTCCAAGAAAAATACCTTTTGGAGAACGAGAAACTTCAATGCCTAGAAAATATTGCAAACGCCCAAGATTTTTGAGCGAGAATTTGGCTTCCAGTTTATGTTTCAGCTCTTGAATAGCCAAGTCATTAGTACCTGTAATAATAATATCATCGACATAAACTAAAACATAAATAGAAACTGTTCTTGAATGAAAAGAGAAAAGTGAATAATCAGCACGAGATTGTACAAAACCTTCCTCAAGTAAGGCCGTAGAAAATTTAGCAAACCATTGACGAGAGGCTTGCTTAAGGCCATATAGAGATTTATTGAGTTTATAAACACGAGTATCTCCCTTTTTCTGAAATCCTGGAGGAAGTTTCATGTAGATATCTTCATTAAGATCGCCTTGTAAAAAAGCATTGTTGACAAAACACGGACATTAACTAGTTTGGCAACAGGAGCAAAGGTATCATGATAATCACTACCTTCCTGTTGTGGGTATCCTTTGGCAACCAGACGTGCCTTATGACGTTCAATTTCACCATTCAGCTTATATTTAATCTTGAATACCCATTTACAGCCGATGGCAGATTTTCCAGGAGGAAGAGTAGTTGGAGTAAAAGTATCATTATCTTGTAGAGCAGTATGCTCATTGATAATGGCATCACGCCACTCTGGAATTTTAATAGCTTCCGTAAACGTGCGTGGTTCATCATTGGCAATAACCGAAGAGAGGAAGACACGATGTTGCGGAGTGAATTTATCAAAAGAAATGTAATTTGTAAGAGGATAGAGTGAATTAGATGTACATTTATTAACAGAGCAAATGTAATCTTTCAAGTGAGAAGGGCGATGATGTTCCCTGGTCGATCTTCGTAAAACAGTGTCGTCGGCAGAAATAGTAGGAGGAGAAACTACTACATCAGTAGTGATGGCCGGAGTATTGGACAGGGGAGTAGATTCAATCCCTGTAGATGTATTAGTATCACCCGTAGTTTGGGTGAATGAAGTAGAATCATCATGAGTCAAAGTAGGTGAGTTGATAGTGGATGGTGTATCCAACACAGGAAGTGTTGGAACTACAGGCGTGTAGTCCTCATAGAAAACATCAGGTTCTATAGAGGGTGAAATTATATTGTTAGATGTCAATTTAGCATCTTTGAAAGGAAACAGATGCTCATGAAAGACAACATCTCGAGACACAAAGGTGGTCTTCGTGGCAAGATCTAAAACAATGTTGCTATTGTGATTGTAGGGATATCCCAGAAATACACCAGGCTTAGCTCGTGGATCAAATTTAGAGGTGATCTTTGTATTCCGAGCATAACACAAACAACCAAAAATACGAAGATGACGGTAGTTAGGCACAGTACCAAGGAGAACTTCATGTGGAGTTTTATGTTGCAAAACAGGAGTAGGCATTTTGTTAATGAGATAACATGCCGTGAGTAAACATTCACCCCAATAAGTGATGGGTAAATGTGATTGAAATCGAAGAGCTCGTGCGACACTAAGTAGGTGACGGTGTTTGCGTTCAACAACACCATTCTGTTGAGGAGTGGAAACACAACTCCGTTGATGATGAATACCACGGTCTTTAAACCATGTTTGCATTTCTCGGGATAGAAATTCCGAGCCATTATCAGACTCTAGTCTTTGCAAGGTAGAAAGAAAAGGAATTTGAGTACCAGTAGATATGTGATCAATTTTGTTAGAATATTGAGTGATAACAAAATTAAAAAAATACTGGAGAAATTTAAAAGTCTCACTTTTGGTGTGCATGAGATAAACCCATGTACAGCGGGAAAAATCATCAACTATTGTGAGAAAATACTTTGCACCAGTAAGTGATGGTGTCACAAAAGGACCCCATATATCACAATGAATAAGTTCAAAACAACGTGATGAAGATAAAGAATTTTTATTAAACGATAAACGACTTTGTTTAGCCAAAGGACAGACATCACAAAAGTGAGAAGAACTGGACTTAATATAATCAAAAGTACGACATAGGAATTTAAAACGTTCTAAGCTAGGATGACCTAGCCGACAATGCCAAACATCGGCATACGCTTTATTACATAAGACTCTAGGCGTGACTGACTGTTGTGAATGAACTTGGAGACGATACAAGCCGGAGATGAAATCAGCCTGACCAATCACTTGTTTCGTGACTAGGTCCTGAAAGAAACAAACATTGTCAAAAAAATAAGCGATACAATTTGTTTGGCGAGTTAACTGACTCACAAAAATAAGATTGAATTTGAAATTAGGAATGTGGTGCACATTCGAAAGTTTAAGTGTGGGAGAGAAAACAACTTTGCCAATATGCTTAACAACGGAGAATAAACCATCCGGTAATTGCATTTGAATCAAAGACTGGACAGGCATGTATGACGTAAAATATTGCAAAGAGTTACAGATGTGGTGTGTTGCACCACTGTCTATGAACCATGGATCAACAAAAGACGTGGATAGAGTTATACCTGCAAAGTTGGCACGGGGTTCAATCGGTGCAGATTCTGGAGCAGGGTTGATCAAAGCTAGAAGACGAGCATATTGATCAGCAGATAATGTTGGAATAGCTGGCTGAATGGCAGATGTATCAGCTGGCATGGCTGTAGCAGTAGCAGCAATTTGCAGATTATTATTGGCTGGAGGTAGAGAGCTGTTGGTGGTAGGAAAGCCATGGAGACGGTAGCATTTGTCTCGAACATGACCGTGTCTGTTGCAGTAATCGCAGTGTGGGCGCTGACGTTTGTTTTGGCTTACCGGAGCACGAGAGGTTGATGGAAAATGCCGATTAGAACTGAGAGCAGCAGCATCAACAGTTGGCAGGGGAGCAGCACTTATATTATGTTGTTCTTCCTCCTGCTGAACCAGGTTGAAGATGCGCAGAGCAGTAGGGAAAGGTTCCATAGTCAGTATTTGACTGCGAAGATTGGAGAACCTGTCATGCAGACCCTGCAAAAACTCCATGGCACGATCTCTCTCCAGCCTTTCCAACATGTGCTTTCCAGCACCACAAATACAAGCTTCCGTAGAAGTGACCAGAGAATCATACTGATCCCATAGTGTTTTAATTTTCGTATAATAGAGAGAAACAGGCATAGACTCCTGCTTGATTGAAGCAATTGCGGATTTCAAACGAAATAGAATCGGAGCATTAGATACACAAAACCGTACCTATAGGTCCTTCCATATAGCATAAGAAGAAGATGCATAGAGACAGCTTGCACGGATGTCTGGATGGACAGAATTGAGGATCCAACTTCCCACTAGATCATCACAGCGCTTCCAACAGCGATGTGTGAGATCATCTTCTGGAGGTGGTAAAGAGCCATCGACAAATCCCAATTTTCCTTTGGCATTCAATGCCTTGGTAATTCCTCGAACCAGGCCCCATAGTTATCAACCTGAAGCAATGGAGATAACAGAATAGTGGCTGGGTTATCACTAGGATGTATAACGTAGGGATCGAGGACTCGTGAGTTATTGGGATTAGGTTGATTTTAGTTATGAACTGGAGAGTTGGGAGAGGATTGATCTGATTCAGGCATGGTTAAAATCTAGATAAAAGAGAAAAGACAGAGTTGAAGCGGAAGATTTGATATTAGGGTTCCTAGGATCTACAAGGATACCATCTTAAAACCAAAATCTAGATAGAGTTAAGTCTCACAATTGTGTAGACTGTGTTCTTTTCATTCATTATTTATATGAATACAGATACAGGTTGTTACGAACAATTCAAGCCTAATCTATACAAGTCAGTCGATAATACAAGAAGAATAAACTTGTTACAACAACCACAGAAGCTTTGGACTCGGACTCTTTGGTTAACTTGTTACAACACCGGAAGACTTGCTCTTGTTTGTTAACTGTGGTTGTTCCGTGGATGCATAGCTGCTGGTAGACTATTGTGACATATACATGTCCAATACAACTCCATAAGACCATCTTCTGCTTAGCTTGAAAAACCAGCTCATGCACGGATTTGGACATTCCCCTAAATACCCTACTATTCCTCTCCTTCCAGACGATCCAAATTAGAACATAAGGAAAAATCCACCATAGTTCCCTGCATCTTCCCGTTAAAACGTTCCTTCCAAGCATCAAAAAAATCCAGGACCGTAGCTGGTAATGACAACAACAAAGTTATAATGCTCAAAGATGCATCTTTTCTTGTAGAGTTGTTAAATCATACAGATTTTATTTCAAATATAACCCAAACAATCAGAGCAGCTATGTGTCTTTCCCAGCCTTTAAAGACTTGGATTTTTCAATGAGTTTCCATGACCAGACCTTCACTATGTCACCTTTAGAACCTGACAACATATCGCCTGTAGTTCATATTAACCAATGTGCTTGTCAGTTAAGAAAGCCAAATTCAACGTATGAGAATGAATCATCAATTTATACATAATCTCTTAGCAGAAAACTACCTGTAGCACCAATCATTGCTACTGAACAAAATCAGTACTCATCAGCTCCCATCATCGCAGCCATTAGCACACCAATCCGACTTCCCTTCTATTATTGACGCTCTCATTCCCACAACGATAAATGCTGGTGATACACTTTCGAGGGTACTGCAAAACAAACAACAAAAGTAGATCAAGTTATTACATAGTTGTGATGGATATCTATGGATGTAGTATGATTGATATCTATGGTTGATTGGTTCATCAAAATGAAAAAGTTTACGGTTGCTTTAACCATAAAGTTTATGGTTGCCACGGTGGGAGGGCCGACCGAAGAAGAATATGAAGATGGAGTTTGTCCACGACTACTTTCGTCCCGTTTCAGAAAAGGTAATACTTTCACCTCGTTTCAGAAAAAATGACATTTTCGCCCCGTTTCAGAAAAAGTGATACTTTCTCCCCGTTTTGGAAAACCTGATACTTTCACCCGTTTCGGAAAAAGTGATACTTTTTCCCGTTTGAAAAAGTGATTCTTTCGCCCGTTTCGGAAAAAGTGATACTTTCTCCCGTTTTGAAAAAGTGATACTTTCGCCCCATTTCGAAAAAAAGTGATACTTTTCCGAAATGAAGCGAAAAGTATCATTTTTCCAAACGAGAAAAAAGTATCACTTTTCCCGAAACAGATAAAAAGTATCACCTTTCCCAAACGGCGAAAGTATCACTTTTCCGAAACTAGGATGTGACAAGATATCATTTTTCCTGAAACGGATGTGAAAGTATTATTTTTTCTAAAACGGAAAATTAGTCGATCCATAAACCAAAATATGGTTGCATGATGTGTTATGCATCCTTTGTGGTGGTTTGCATAATGGCTATGCATTCAATTTTCGAGAATTGTGCCTAAAATGATAGTATCATTTTTCTTGAAACGGATGGAGTACATCGTTTTATTAGTTGCAATGGAAAATTAGTTGATGCATAAACCAATATTTTGCTACATAAAGTATTATGTATCCTTTGTGATGGTTTGCATAATGGATATACATTTAATTTTCTAAAATTGTGCCTAAAATGATATATATCTCCGAATTTTTCGTAAAAACTCCAAATTTGATATTGTTATTTGTACTTGTTGCGTAGAGTTTTTTATAACCTTTCTAACGAGATAAAATTTGTAAAATTTCAAGGCACGGATTTTTAGATATGTTATATTAAAGTTCGTTTTCCAATTATACCCCTGAAAAGATAGGATACACAAGGAGTTATAGTAATTGGACTAAAAGGGAGGGACATTTTTAGTTTTTCGGCCCTAACCATTTCCAATATTTTTGTGGTAATTGATCACTTAGATTTTACAAAAAAGTTTCCATATAAAGGACCTCCCTCGCTTCGCTCGGTCGGCCCAATTAACTTTGGATCTAACTTCATGCCGAGTAGTATTATTAGACCTAATAACAATTAGGTTCTTTTTGTTTCCTTATACTAGTACGACCGTTGCCACGGTGGAAAGGCCGACCGTAGAAGAATCTGAAGATGGGGTTTGTCTACGATTACTTTCGTCCCGTTTCAGAAAAAGTGATACTTTCGCCCTAGTTTAGAAAAAGTGATACTTTCTCCCGTTTCGGAAAAGTGATACTTTCTCCTCCGTTTCGGAAAAGTGATACTTTTCGTTTGAAAAAAGTGATACTTTTCACTTTTCACTTTTCCGAAGCGAAAGTATCACTTTTCCCGAAACGGAGTGAAAGTATCACTTTTCCTGAAACGGGATATGAAAGTATCACTTTTTCTGAAACGGAAAGTTAGTCGATCCATAAATCAAAATATGGTTGCATGATGTGTTATGCATCCTTTGTGGTGGTTTGCATAATGGCTATGCATTCAATTTTCTTGAATTGTGCCTAAAATGAAAGTATCATTTTTCTTGAAACGGAGGGAATACATCGTTTTATTAATTGCAACGGAAAATTAGTTGATGCATAAACCAAAATTTTGCTACATAAAGTATTATGTATCCTTTGTGGTGGTTTGCATAATGGATATACATTTAATTTTCTAAAATTTTGAATAAAATGATAAATACCTCCGAATTTTTCGCCAAAACTTTAAATTTAATATTGTTGTTTGTACTCGTTGTAGAGTTTTTTATAACCTTTTCAACGAGATAAAATTTGTAAAATTCCAAGGCACGGATTTTTAGATATGTTATATTAAATTTTGGTTGCCAATTATACCCTTGAAAAGATAGGATACACAAGGAGTTATAGTAATTGGACTAAAAGGGAGGGACATTTTTGGTTTTTCGGCCCTAACCATTTCCAATCTTTTTGTGGTAATTGATTACTTAAATTTTACAAAAAAGTGGCCATATAAAGGTCCTCACTCGCTTCGCTCGGTCGGCCCAATTATATTTTTTAGATACCAAAATTGACATTAGTTGAGACCTATATTTAAATTTCTATATGTAGTCTATGAATAAAAAAAAAAACATCAGAGACAAAATGACTTTTAGACCACTATTATGATCCATATCACTTCGCACAGGCGCACCACTAGTTCATGATGGTAACTACAGTAAAACTTCGATAAATTAATAATCTTAGGACCGGAAAAAATTATTATTTTAGCGAAATTATTAATTTATCGAATTACAGTAGAACTTCGATAAATTAATTACTTCGCTAAAATAATAAAATTCTTCGGTCCCAACTAGCCTGTACAAGACCGAAGAATTTTATTATTTTAGGGAAGTAAATAATTTATCGAAGTTCTACTGTAATTCTAGAATTGGGACAATTGGGACAATAATTAAAGGAGAAGTGTCCTAAAGTTTGTGCATGCTAAGCAACAAGGAACGAAGACTTCATTCATCAGCATGAAGCTCGTGGATTGTAGTTGAATTGAAGGAAAAAATATGTTGAAAAAAAAGAAAGACAATCTAATCAATTTCTTATTCTTTATAATATTCATTGCCGGATCTTCCCTTACGCCCTAACATGTACATACGCTAATAGTTGTAAGAAAAATCAACGCTGATTAACACGAAACTTCCACTAATAATTTTGCACATAATCTGTACCTGATATCATATGATATCTTCTTCATCAACGATTCAAGAACCGCATTTATGTGATCCCCACAGTTGTCTTTTTAAACTAATTAAAGCTGGCATCGTATCAGCAGTTGATATGATAAAGTTATTATAAATAGCGAGAGATGATCAGTGCTGAATCACTTCCATCTCCCTTCCCAAATAGTTAGCAATTGTATACACCTTCAGAGATCTAAATCTAAATTCAGATTAGTATTACCGAATGGGTTTCGCTAGTGCTTTAGGATGGGACAACGGTATCGTGTTGGCCCCAATGGGAGCTGATATTTCCGGTCCAAAACTTGTTGCAGCTGTGGCCAATGCTGGAGGCGTTGGTTTATTGGCTAGCCCAGTTGTATGCATATATATCTTGATCTTTGTTACTATATATTATTATGTGAATCTTGGTTGTACTAGCATTAGTTAATTAAACTTACAGATGATTGTCTCTGAATTGCAGAATATGTATGATGCGACATTGAAGGCGATAAGGGATACTAAGAAACTCACTGATAAGCCATTCGGAGCTGGTATTTTGTTGGAATTTGATCAAACTCATACTGTCAGGGCAATTTTCGAAGAAAAACTCGCATGCATGCAAGTTTTCTGGGGAGACTATCCCAAAGAGATGGTGGATGAAGCACATAAAAATGGAGTCCAGATCTTGCACCAGGTTGGTTCAATTGCGGATGCAGAAAAAGCAATTGCTGCAGGTGTTGATTGTATCATCGCACAGGGGGTAGAAGCCGGAGGACATGTCATTGGGAATGTATGTATAAAACTCTTGCATTCCCAGACGGTTGAACGTATCTTTATACGGGTATCAATTAATTAATCACACGTTATTTTTATGGTTTGTGTGTGTCTACATATACAGGTCAGTTGGCATGCTTTGGTTCCAAGAATCGTCGATTTAATCGGTGACAAGAATATAACAGTTGTTGCTGCTGGAGCCATTGCAGACCCCCGTGGTTTTGTGGGTGCCATATCACTTGGAGCTAAAGGAATCTGCATGGGAACAAGGTAATTGATACTAGATCGTATATATATGAAACCCAATTGCCGAGGAATCGTAATTGACGGAATAATAAAATGTTGATGTATTGTTTAGATTCATAGCTACCAAAGAGTCGTATGCACATGACTACTACAAGGAACAACTTCTCAAGTATACCGGAGAAGATACCGATTACACTGACCTATATAGTCGTGAAAGCTGGAGAGCACCAACTCGTGTTCTTAACACCCCTTTCCACCAGAAATGGAAACCAGCACCGGAGGATGTTGAGAATAATGCGGAGCAACCTATTATTGGATACTCAATCATTTATGGAGGGGTACGTATACATAAATCTTATTAAACCTAATTTAATCATATAAATCTTATATAATTAATCAGAATTATAACTATCTAAATATATATATTCTTTGTGAGTGTGCAGGAAACGGTTTTACGTCGCTTTGCAGGACAAGTAGCGAACAAAACAACAGCCGGGGAATATGAAAATATGGTCATGTATGCAGGACAGGGTGTCGGACATGTGAACGATATTCTTCCTGCTGGTGACATTGTTAAGAATTTCATTGAGGGTGCTGAAAAGATCATCAAGGAACTTGGAAGCAAGTATGCAACAATAGATGATGGAGTTGCTGCCATTTCACTTGCATAGCTAAATTTAGATTGTAGTTAATAAGCTTAACTTTTTTAGTCTCTTTTAAGATTCTTGAAAGTTAAATTGAGAAATGTTTGTGCAATGTTGGTCAAAATGGTTCAAGCCTTCAATTGTTGTTCCAGGCTCTATTCCTTTAGGTATGGTGTTGGAATACTACTCGATAGATCGGGTCTTGTACTAGGTGTTTGTTGAGTCAGTTGTATTTGATCCTTGGTTCTCTTGTTTCGTTTAGTTTGTTTCGTTTTTATTTTGTTAAATTTGTATTTACCTTATTATGATTAAGATGCATTTTCATCTCTAATTAGCATGTGAGGGACCCGATGGTCAGGATCAGTTAACAGATGCATTTACATCAGTTAACTAATCGAAATAATCCAGTTGAGATTGATTTATACGAGAGATTCATCGACCATTTTTAAGTGATATTCAACATCCTTTAAAAGGTCTGATGTCCTAAATGTACACAATATTCAAGAGTTATCTCGTTAATTCACATTCCAATGTTGTCAGCGGCCACTGCATATCCTAATTCTAAATTTTTATTGTTAAATAAAATAAAAGTTAATAACCTCTCCCAAATGTCTCGAAAAACAGATACTCAAATGGTATACAATACTATACACTGCCAGTGCCACCCATCAAGTGGTCTGATTTACTATACACTGCCACCCATCAAGTGGTCTGATGGTTGGTATGCTCCTTCCCACTGCGGAGGTAGGGGTTAGAACCCGTAATTGCTACATCCTTAACTCCTTATAAGGAGTTCAAGACGTGACAAAAAAAAAAAAAATGAGCCCGTGCAATGCATTATGCAAAAAAAGGGAAAGTAACTGAATAGTATGTTCCGGCCAAATGTATGGTAGTATCACCATAAAAGTTAGCCTGTAATAAACAAAGTTATAATGCTCAAAGATGCATCTATTCTTGTAGAGTTGTTAAATCATACAGATTTTATTTCAAATATATAACCCAAACAATCAGAGCGGCCATGTGTCTTTCCCAACATTTAAAGACTTGGATTTTTCAATGGGTTCCTATGGCCAGACCTTCACTATGTCACCTTCAGAACCTGACCACGTATTGCCTGTAGTTCATATAAACCAATATGCTTGTCAGTTAAGAAGGCTCAAAATCATAATCTCTTAGCACAACACTCATCATCTCCCATCATCCCAGCCATTAGCAAACCAATCCGACTTCCCTTCCATTATCGACGCTCTCATTCCCACAACGATAAATGCACTTTCGAGGGTACTTGCAAAACAAACAACAAAAGTAGATCAAGTTATTACATAATTGTGATGGATATCTATGGAGGTAGTATGATGGATATCTATGGGGGTCTACAAAGAGTGCAATGATACGATAAATACTTATTTATCATAACACTATCACCGTTGAGGCCTTCAGATAATTGTCCTTTGCCTTGGGCTTGAAACTGCCAGAAACCTAATTCGGTTATTACAACATTATGTTTAACGAACCTGACTTTTCAATGGACATTGCAACATAAATGAGCTAGCACATACCATTCATGAAGATCAAAAAATTAAGCAAACATTTAGCATACGCATTAGTTTTATATGATTACAACAAAAAGTGAACATAAATATTTCTGAAATAGTTTCGACACAATGATCAACATCGAGAAGCACTGTATAGTTCCATAAAACAAGACCACATAAATACACTACTGATATGATAGCAACTTTGCATAGGTGTCTGATATAATGATTGAACATTATGAATTCACAAAATCATGAACTACTGAAGTCATGTTGAAAACACTTACTTAAGATTTAATTGATAAAACTTGTATGGAGCTTGTCCATTTCACTCCTTATCAGTTCAGGTACGAAGACATTAATCTTTGACGCCATTGCTGTGGTCGCAGAAGAAACTCATCACCCAGTTGGAAAGAGCTGGAAAGCTAGGTGTCATCTTCTTTAAATATGATCTTACATAGTCTTTCCTAAAAACTGTCTGATGGTAGTACTTTACATGAATAGACTTCATTTACCTGAAAACAAAAATACCCTACTGTTTATGGGTAAAAATCGTTTCTGCTGATTTCGGTAATTTCGGTGGGTGAGTGAGAAACTGGTTCAAACCCTAAACAAATGTGCTGCACGTGAGCACTTTATAGATTCGAGAGATCAACGTGCAAGTCCGGCCTAAACCAAGAAATGGCCGTTCCGGACTTGCTTCGGTCACAAAGTGGAGGAGAAGGGTTGATTTGGGGAGGGAAGCAAAGAAAGGTGTTTGAGGAGAGTAGTATCTCGACTTGTATCGAAAGTGAAAGCTTAGGAAGCTTGCAAGAGATGAAAGCTTTTTGGGAGAGCTTGCAAAGTTGCCTTTACGAGAGTGTAAGTGTAGTATATTTCTCCCGACCGAGACTTGTTGTCCGGGTGGAAATAGGTAAGACCTATTTATACAAGTCGAGATTGAAACGTACCTACGGCCTCATGAAGGAAGAGAGTAAAGGGTGAAATAATGGGAGGAGGTGGTAACCGCATGGTTTAATGGGCGAAAACGTTTTTCACCATTATTTCCTCTTTTATTTGACCGCTTTATTCCTTTTCACGCTTTCTTAATGTGAGTGTAGTGTACGCTGCATGCTGTGACCGCCAAACCAAAACCCTAAAGAAGCATCCCCCAGTTTGTGTCGATGTCTCGAGTGTTGGTTGCATCTTGAGTGCAAGTGGCGCTGCTAGTGGCGCGTGTGGCATGTGCCAATGGCATGTGCGGAATGCCTTGGTGGTAGGTTGCACGGTTTGCAAATTAGGTTACCAGCGTGTGTGTTTGGCATGTGTCAATGGCATGTGCGGAATGCCTTGGTGGTAGGTTGCACGGTTTGCAAGTTAGGTTACCAGCGTGTGTGTTTGGCATGTGCCAATGGCATGTGCGGAATGCCTTGGTGGTAGGTTGCACGGTTTGCAAGTTAGGTTACCAGCGTGTGTGTTTGGCATGTGCCAATGGCACGTGCGGCCATGTTGACCTAGTTGCAAGTCTTGCCAACCTAGGGCGCTATGTTGGGCGTGGGCCAAAGGCATAGAGGCTTGGAAATATGGCTTGCGGCACGTGTTGGCATGTGCCAATGGCACGTGCGGCCATGTTGACCTAGTTGCAAGTCTTGCAAACCTGCGCTATGTTGGCGTGGGACAAAGGCATAGCGGCTTAGAAATATGGCTTGCGGCGTGTTGGCATGTGCCAATGGCACGTTCGGCCATGTTGACCTAGTTGCAAGTCTTGCAAACCTAGGGCGCTATGTTGGGCGTGGGCCAAAGGCATAGCGGCTTGGAGATTTGGCATTGTTGCCATGGTGCGCAGTGGTGCGGCTTGGTTTGGCATTCTTTGCCATGGTGCGTGAGATGCGGCTTGGTTTGGCGTTTTTTTCCATGGTGCGCAGTATGCGGCTTGGTTTGGCATTGTTGCCATGGTGCGCAGTATGCGGCTTGGTTTGGCATTGTTGCCGCGGTGCGCAGTATGCGGCTTGGTTTGGCATTGCTGCCATGGTGCGCAGTATGCGGCTTGGTTTGGCATTGTTGCCATGGTGCGCAGGGTGCGGCTTGGTTTGGCATTGTTGCCGCGGTGCGCAGGGTGCGGCTTGGTTTGGCATTGTTGCCATGGTGCGCAGGGTGCGGCTTGGTTTGGCATTATTCTTGCGGTGCTTGATAAAGATGCGGCTTGGTTTGGCATTGCTTTGCCATGGTGCAAAGATATGCGGCTTGGTTTGGCATTCTTTGCCATGGTGCGCTTGAGATGCGGCTTGGTTTGGCATTCTTTGCCATGGTGCGCAATATGCGGCTTTGTTTTGGAATTAGGGTTACGTGTCGAAAACCCTAACGGTATTTTGAAAAATACCCCTATTAATTGTTTACACACGAGTTAAATGCTCTTAGTTAATGTGTTGCGGGTAACACTAGGTCATGGGTTTTTACGATTTTATCCTTTGTCTAAAAACCACCATCAACATTAAGTCCCTTGCTTAGCTCGGAACAGGGGCTTTGTTGTGAGGTAAGCATAAGATGGTGACAAACTATTAACAAAGAAACCGTAAAGAGAATTGAGGGAGGCTTGCACGACCTTCTATAAATAGGATTTGGAATCCTTGCCTCTGGTAGTTTTGCACAAATAGGGAGGCTGGCACAATTGGTGGGCCCGGCGCCGCTTGGGCGACGTTGGGAAGTTGGCGTGAGTTGGGAAACTGCGTGTGCTGGCTGGTAGGGCCGGTGCAATGTGAAAGTTGTGCGTGCTTGCAGGCGTGACTTGGGAAACTGCGTGTGCTGGCTGGTGGGGCCGGCGCAATGTGAAAGCTGTGCGTGCTTGCATGCGTGACTTGGGAAACTGCGTGTGCTGGCTGGTGGGGCCGGCGCAATGTGGAAGCTGTGCGTGCTTGTAGGCGTGACTTGGGAAACTGCGTGTGCTGGCTGGTGGGTCCGGCGCAATGTGGAAGCTGTGCGTGCTTGCAGGCGTGACCGATGTAAATAAGGAGGGAGTTTCTTCAGATAGCAAAGTTTTCTTATTTTGCCTTTCCTTCACGCGCGGCTTCAATTAGGGCATCGTCCATGCAAAAAAATCTGGAAGCGTTATGTCCCTCATTGCTTCCTTTCCTTTTTAAGATTTCGTATTCATACCCAACGCAACTGCATCATCTCCCTCGTTTGAGAAAAGGTTCTTCTTGTTGAATTTCTCTCGGTATGTTTTCTTCTTCTTTGGCGGACTGTCGTACACTTTACCGCCGCTTGTTGTATAAATGGAAAATTTCCCTTTTGTGCAGAGATATCCTATTGGAGCATGCGTCACTGTTATCGACGAGGATGACCTAGTCGTTCCCCTTTCTTCGAATCCGTCCTTGTTGACTGCTGCAGACTTGGAGGACGCCGATTTAGGGCTCTATCTTACTAAATGGGATGCAACGAGAAGTCCCCGGTCATACTTCGGTTTGATATGATGGAATGGATGAATACGTGAATGTAATCTTCCGTCGTGCTTTTGGAGTTTTCGGTGCACATGTACGGATTCATGTTGAGAAATTCCCGCGGCTCGTAAAACCTCGATAGTGATGTTCTTGCGCTGCACCCTTGAAGAGTAGAGGACCTTGTTGTGGGTACGGATTTTTGGTGGACTGTTCTTCGTAGCTTTGACAGTGAAGGGATCCCGTGTATATCTTCCGTTCTCAAGTATGGTTTACGTGTTTCCATCTTTGTAGTAATTCTTCTGCTGCGGTGAAGCTTTGGCTGGTATCAACGAATGAGGGGCAATAATTCTTGGTAGGAGATGTAATCAGGAGAAACTACATTGTCGTGGTAACAAAGTAGGTTGGCTGATATTCTATGGGCTTTCGTGGAAGTAAAAGGATTGGCTGGATGCGTAAGCGGGCAAACTGTCCATGATCACGAGTTTTGGCGAGATGGATTAAAAGGTGTCCATGACTACGAAGATTGGCTGGCTGTGGCTATGTTCCTTGATATGGGGAGTATGGCGGCACGACCCTTTGCAGGAAGGAGTGGCGTTGAAGCGAACGTTGAAGCGAAGCGCTCGCCGGAGAACGTTTATGCGTAGTTACTTATGGAGAGAACGTTGAAACGACATCTTGCAACTCTCAGAGCCTTGACGGCTACCATTTTGAATTCGGAGGTCGCGTCACGTTCTGTCAAACTCGACATCCCTCAAGAGAACATAGGTTAGGAGTCCCCAGTTATATCTGTCGATCGTGCTTTCTAAGAGAGGTTTGGGGTTTGGGAACGGCTTCCTTGGCTGGAAATGCCTGCTTTCCTGATGTAGTGCAGTTGAGGGGTGCAAATATGCCTTGACGCTACGCCTCGGAGAAATATAGAATCTCACATAACTGTTTCATCATAGACTGTACGACTTTGTGGGCGAAGTTCCCATTATGCGGGTCCTAATGGAAGAAGGGTCTCCGTGAACTCAGGAGAGTTGTTGATTTCCCTTGCTTTCGATTTTGGAGAAGTCTTTCCTGATCTTCACGTGTGACGAAATTGGATCGCTTATCCCCTTCTACTGGCGTTCAAGAGCAACGCGAGCCTCTTCATCTATAAATGCGCGTCCTGCTGAAGTATCTTTTGTCTTTTCATCAAATCAACAGTGCTAAAAGGAGGTCGGCTTCTTCCGGATCTTCCAGTATCTTGCCCTGATGGTGGAGTAGCGTCTCTGGTGACGGTTGGAGCTTCCATGCTCGAAGAACCGTTGGGGTGGAGGAAGTGGCTCTGGTTCTGGTGATCGTAAGTGTATCGTGCAGAGATGACACGGTTTTGATCACGAAGTGCTGGAGCTATGGCGCTGTTTCGAAGGGCGAGGATGGTGCTGGAAGGATGCAAACTGTTAGCACAAAGTGTGGTACTGTGGCTGGCATGCGCGTACGGCATGTGTGCCTGGTAAGCGCGTCTGGCAAGCGCTTCTGGAAAACGCGTCTGGTAGGCGCTGGATCGTCTTGGAATGGGCGCTGACCTGGTGTGGACGCTGGTTAGGCATGGACGCTGGCTTGGCACGGTGCTGGCTAAGTATGAGGCGTTGTACACCAGAATTTGGGAGAAGTACGGACATATGGCCACAACCAAGAAGGTCACTAGTCGATTTGCGCTGGTTAAGCGTGTGGAAGAGGCTTTATCTTCCATCGAGGACATGCGTGAGGTGACTGGTCACACCATTTCTGAAGACGTTATTGCCGACTGGGAGCACCAACGCGACGTGTGCGTAGAAAAGGAGTTCAACACTTCGTGGTTTGTCGAAGGCCTTGATGAGATCCAAAAGTTGAAAGATGCAGCAATCGAAAGCCTTTCCGCTGAGGAGATTGCACGACGGGAGGTAGAAATCGAAAAGCTTTCCAAGATGTTGACTATGAAGAGAGCGGCTCTTGAAGATGCAAAGTTGACTTTCTCCAAGAAGAACAAACCTCTATTGGATGATTTTCCTTGAATGTTTCTCTGTTAAACTTTCATTTAGGTTCTTTTTCTCTTTTTTTTTTGAAAGACATACCGGATGTCTGGTTCAAGGTTTGACCAATTTTGGTAGACAGCTGGTAGCTTTTTAGGGTATTGGATTATTTCTGCGATGAATGGTTTTGATAATATGACTCTGATTATGTTTTGGGAAAGGAATATTGCTTTTATGAAAGTGTGTGCTAGCAATAGGCATAAGACTCAGTAACACGACGATTTTACTAAGAACCTAAAAATAGATTGTTTACCTTGCCCAGTCTGAATTTACTCACTTCATAGGTTTTGCGAACACGCCCCTCTCCATGTAAAAGGCGGTTCTTTGCTGGTGGCTTTGCTGGTAGCATCCCCAGCAAGTCCCCAATTCTTTGGTAGCTTCTTCACGAGTCCCAAGTTTTTCGGTGTAGTTTTAACAACGATAACCGGGGTTCTGAGTCGGACTGGGTCGCAAGTCCCCAATCGCTGGTAGCATCTTCAACGAGTCCCAAGTTTTCTGGTGTAGTTTTAACAACTGATAACCGGGTCGTCTAGCAGTTGATTCGGATCGAGTCGCTTTCCCCTACCATCTTGACATCTGGGTGAAGAACGAGATCGACGCCCGACATTGTAGCCGATAGATCGATCCTCCCATTGTGGTCGCCAATTGTTTATGGGTAAAAATCGTTTTCGCTGATTTCGGTAATTTCGGTGGGTGAGTGAGAAACTTGTTCAAACCCTAAACAAATGTGTTGCACGTGAGCACTTTATAGATTCGAGAGATCAATCCGTACATGTCAGGCCTAAACCAAGAAATGGCCGATTTCTAGACTTGCTTCGGTCACAAAGTGGAGGAGAAGGGTTGATTTGGGGAGGGAAGCAAAGAAAGGTGTTGAGGAGAGTAGTATCTCGACTTGTATCAGAAAGTGAAATCTTAGGAATCTTGCAAGAGATGGAAGCTTTTGGGAGAGCTTGCAAAGTTGCCTTTCTGAGAGTGTGGTATTTTTCTCTTGACCGAGACTTGTTGTCTGGTGGAAATAGGTAAGACCTATTTATACAAGTCGAGATTGAAACGTACCCTGGCCTCATGAAGGAAGAGAGTAAAGGGTGAAATAATGGGAGGAGGTGGTAACCGCATGGTTTAATGGGCGAAAACGTTTTTCACCATTATTTCCTCTTTTATTTGACCGCTTTATTCCTTTTCACGCTTTCTTAATGTGAGCGTAGTGTACGCTGCATGATGTGACCGCCAAACCAAAACCCTAAAGAAGCATCCCCCCGGTTGTGTCGATGTCTCGAGTGTTGGTTGCATCTTGAGTGCAAGTGGCGCTGCTAGTGGCGCATGTGGCATGTGCCAATGGCATGTGCCAATGGCATGTGAGGAATGCCTTGGTGGTAGGTTACACGGTTTGCAAATTAGGTTACCAGCGTGTGTGTTTTGCATGTGCCAATGACATGTGCGGAATGCCTTGGTGGTAGGTTGCACGGTTTGCAAGTTAGGTTACCAACGTGTGTGTTTGGAATGTGCCAATGGCATGTGCGGCCATGCCTTGGTGGTAGGTTACACGGTTTGCAAATTAGGTTACCAGCGTGTGTGTTTGGCATGTGCCAATGACATGTGCGGAATGCCTTGGTGGTAGGTTGCACGGTTTGCAAGTTAGGCTTGCCGGCGTGTGTGTTTGGCATGTGCCAATGGCTCGTGCGGCCATGTTGACCTAGTTGCAAGTCTTGCAAACCTAGGGCGCTATGTTGGGCGTGGGCCAAAGGCATAGCGGCTTGGAAATATGGCTTGCGGCACGTGTTGGCATGTGCCAATGGCACGTGCGGCCATGTTGACCTAGTTGCAAGTCTTGCAAACCTAGGGCGCTATGTTGGGCGTGGGCCAAAGGCATAGCGGCTTGGAAATATGGCTTGCGGCACGTGTTGGCATGTGCCAATGGCACGTGCGGCCATGTTGACCTAGTTGCAAGTCTTGCAAACCTAGGGCGCTATGTTGGGCGTGGGCCAAAGGCATAGCGGCTTAGAAATATGGCTTGCGGCACGTGTTGGCATGTGCCAATGGCACGTGCGGCCATGTTGACCTAGTTGCAAGTCTTGCAAACCTAGGGCGCTATGTTGGGCGTGGGCCAAAGGCATAGCGGCTTGGAAATATGGCTTGCGGCACGTGTTGGCATGTGCCAATGGCACGTGCGGCCATGTTGACCTAGTTGCAAGTCTTGCAAACCTAGGGCGCTATGTTGGCGTGG
The DNA here is from genome assembly GCA_023531295.1 of Papaver armeniacum. Lineage (NCBI taxonomy): Eukaryota > Viridiplantae > Streptophyta > Magnoliopsida > Ranunculales > Papaveraceae > Papaver > Papaver armeniacum. Next base: position 83,033 of record JAJJWW010006839.1, read on the forward strand.
GCCAAAGGCATAGCGGCTTGGAAATATGGCTTGCGGCACGTGTTGGCATGTTCCAATGGCACGTGCGGCCATGTTGACCTAGTTGCAAGTCTTGCAAACCTAGGGCGCTATGTTGGGCGTGGGCCAAAGGCATAGCGGCTTAGAAATATGGCTTGCGGCACGTGTTGGCATGTGCCAATGGCACGTGCGGCCATGTTGACCTAGTTGCAAGTCTTGCAAACCTAGGGCGCTATGTTGGGCGTGGGCCAAAGGCATAGCGGCTTAGAAATATGGCTTGCGGCACGTGTTGGCATGTGCCAATGGCACGTGCGGCCATGTTGACCTAGTTGCAAGTCTTGCAAACCTAGGGCGCTATGTTGGGCGTGGGCCAAAGGCATAGCGGCTTAGAAATATGGCTTGCTAGACGTGTTGGCATGTGCCAATGGCACGTGCGGCCATGTTGACCTAGTTGCAAGTCTTGCAAACCTAGGGCGCTATGTTGGGCGTGGGCCAAAGGCATAAGCGGCTTAGAAATATGGCTTGCGGCACGTGTTGGCATGTGCCAATGGCACGTGCGGCCATGTTGACCTACTTGCAAGTCTTGCAAACCTAGGGCACTATGTTGGGCGTGGGCCAAAGGCATATCGGTTTGGAGATTTGGCATTGTTGCCATGGTGCGCAGGGTGCGGCTTGGTTTGGCATTGCTGCCATGGTGCGCAGTATGCGGCTTGGTTTGGCATTGCTGCCATGGTGCGCAGGGTGCGACTTGGTTTGGCATTGTTGCCATGGTGCGCAGGGTGCGGCTTGGTTTGGAATTGTTGCCGCGGTGCGCAGTATGCGGGTTGGTTTGGCATTGTTGCCATGGTGCGCAGGGTGCGGCTTGGTTTGGCATTGTTGCCGCGGTGCGCAAAGATATGCGGCTTGGTTTGGCATTGCTGCCATGGTGCGTGAGATGCGGCTTGGTTTGGCATTGCTGCCATGGTGCGCAGTATGCGGCTTGGTTTGGCATTGCTGCCATGGTGCGCATTATGCGGCTTTGTTTTGGAATTAGGGTTCTGTGTCGAAAACCCTAATATGGTATTTTGAAAAAATACCCCTATTAATTTTTTACACCTGAGTTAAATGCTCTTAGTTAATGTGTTGCGGGTAACACTAGGTCATGGGTTTTTACTATTTTATCCTTTGTCTAAAAACCACCATCAACACCTACATAAAAATCAATTAAAAATAATGTAACAAAAACATAACTGTGATTCATTTTTACTGTCAAGCTTATATCTCTTTTCTTTCTCAGTATTAATTCAAGTGTGGATACTACATACATGATAAATCGTCACTCCAGTTGTTGACAACCTTACAAATAACCTCATCTTTATCAGGATCCTAGAGGTCATTTAGAGGCATAAGGATGTGAAGCTCCATAACACTCTCTCGTGCATTGAACCATGTGTCTGTAGAAGACAAAGAGTATTGGAATTAAAACAGATGGACACTCTATTATGTCATTTCCAAAACTGAGCAATAAGAAAAGCCAATATCCACTACAAATGGGCATGAAATTTTTTCAAATTGAATGCAATGTGAACATGTTACAAATTTGACAGGGCATGATATAGCAAAATTAAGGTATATACAATTTGGTAAGTTTTCTTAAATACAGATAGAGACAGGTTGATTCTGGTAGATTCTCTCAGTAAAGTCAAATAGAGGCACATTTCCTCTAGGCTCTAGTATTGGGGATAAAACACAAACAGGATAACAAAATGGTCTCCAACAACAGAGTTCAGTACTACAGAATAATACAAATTTGAATATGTACCATTTTTAGCAGTAAGCTTATTCATTTACTTTACGTCATCCAAATTGAGCTGAGCATATCTAAGAAAAATCACAAGGCAATTTCTAGCATTTGCAATAGCTAGCTAGGTATATTGATAGTTTGGTCAACGTTGTTTTCTCTAGGAAAAAATCAGCGCATAGCTATTTACAGTAATGTCGTTGAATATTAACATCGGGTAATTATCAATCAACTGTAAAGCTTCGAATGAAAAAGAAAATTCAAAAATAGGAAATTGATCACCCTACCATTTAAAATCACCCACAGAAAATACATCAGGGCAGGGTTCCTTTGTGTTCAACCTGGAGAAACTCTCAATTGTCCAAGTAAATCTCGGAAGTTGGAGCATGCTCAATTACCGATTCTGCCAAAGTGGTCAAACCAATGTTTAACTGGGCACCAGTACAATTCTGTCAATAAACAAATGACAACCTTCAGAAATGATCTAATCAACAAACAAAAATTAAATTCAAAATCCTAATTTACATGGTGTTAGTCGTGGGAGATTTTGATGTATTTCAAGGGAGCTAGCAAATCCCCTGTTAGTCGTGGGGGAGTTTCTACAAATAACTCAAACTCCCTGTTAGTGGTGAGAGATTTCTAGGGAGTTTCTACAAATACCTCAAACTCCATGTTAGTGGTGAGAGATTTTATTAGAATCTCTTAAACTCCCTGTTAGTCATAAAACACTAGAAGTATAGGGAGGTTACAATTTGGTGGAGTTTGGGGGGGAGTTTAAGGGAGTTTCATGATGTTTTTGTGCTTGAACAAAATCTCTCAAAAAACAAGAGATTTCTGGGGAGTTGGGGTTAAACTCCCCCAAATTGTATAGACTCTCATGCACTCCCTCTAAATCCCTAGGGATTTAAATACATTAAAATCTCTCAACCTCTCTCACGACTAACCCCCTGGTAATCTATAAAAATTAAAATAAAAGTAAGAATAAGGCCATAAATTCAGTATGTAGCTCTAAATTTAAATGTACAAATCTCAAGATGAATGTAGGATTTCTAGTGAACACCCTCAAATACTAAAAACAAATGAAAATTAGATTGATTTTTACCTAGACTGTGTATTCGTATAATCTTCAACTGTCAAATTATTCTTCTTAGATCCAAAAATGCCGCAAACATGAACCATTATGTGATTACAACATGAACCTGTTGAGTTTAGCATAGTCATTTTTAGAGAGATTTAGAATGAAGAAACAAAAAATAAACCCAATTAGAAGAAACTCAAATCAAATTAGAGATGTACCATACCTGTTGAGTGTTGATTAAACCGTATGAAATCTTTTTAGAGTCTTTATTTAAAATCGCCTTATTTCACTGTTCATAAACAGGACGAAGAAGGGTTTTCTTCTGTCGGGTTTCATCACCTACCGATCTTCTGTGCAGCAAAAAAACACCCAAGCTTTGGAACAGTGGTTTTGGACTACATAGTTAACTCCTCTCAAGGAGTTATTTATTACGGGGTTAGAACCCCTACCTCCGCAGTGGGGGAAGATGCCAACCATCAGACCACTTGATGGTTGGCAAAAGCTCTACGATTGGAGCTTTGGCCTATATATATTTTGAGTACAAATTGCTGGCTTCACATTGAAAGTTAGGCCAAAAGCTTGAATTCTAGAGCTCCTGGCCCCCAACCAATAGGAATCGAGATTTTGGAAATCTTTTGGGCGTTTTTTTGCGTTTTTTTGCCGGACCATATAATGAAGGCCGACTGCATGAAAAATACCCTAATTCTATTCTCTTCTTCATCTGCAAAAAAAACGCCTCTTCTGTATTCTCTCTTCTTTGTCCCTATCCCTACTCCCTTCGGTTTACTGTTCCTAATGAAACTCTGAACAAACCCTAATGAATCTATGTAGAACAATGGTCAAACAACGCCGAGATACAACTGTTTATGGGTAAAAATCGTTTCTGCCGATTTCGGTAAATTCGGTAGGTGAGTGAGAAACTGGTTCAAACCCTAAACAAATGTGCTGCACGTGAGCACTTTATAGATTCGAGAGATCAATCTGTACAAGTCCGGCCTAAACAAAGAAATGGCCGTTCCAGACTTGCTTCGGTCACAAAGTGGAGGAGAAGGGTTGATTTGGGGAGGGAAGCAAAGAAAGGTGTTGAGGAGAGTAGTATCTCGACTTGTATCAGAAAGTGAAAGCTTAGGAAGCTTGCAAGAGATGGAAGCTTTTGGGAGAGCTTGCAAAGTTGCCTTTCTGAGAGTATAGTATTTTTCTCCTGACCGAGACTTGTTGTCTAGTGGAAATAGGTAAGAGCTATTTATACAAGTTGAGATTTGAAACGTACCCTGACCTCATGAAGGAAGAGAGTAAAGGGTAAAATAATGGGAGGAGGTGGTAACCGCATGGAGTTAATGGGTGAAAACGTTTTCACCATTATTTCCTCTTTTATTTGACCGCTTTATTCGTTTTCACGCTTTCTAAATGTGAGCGTAGTGTACGCTGCATGCTGTGACCGCCAAACCAAAACCCTTGAAAGCATCCCCCAGTTTGTGTTGATGTCTCGAGTGTTGGTTGCATCTTGCGTGCAAGTGGTGCTACTAGGGACGCATGTGGCATGTGCCAATGGCATGTGCGGAATGCCTTCATTGCGAGTTGCACCTCGAGCGTAAGTGGTAATGCCAGAGCTGCTAGTGGCGTGTGTGGCATGTGCCAACGGCATGTGCGGAATGCCTTGGTGGTAGGTTGCACGGTTCGCAAGTTAGGCTACCAGCGTGTGTGTTTGGCATGTGCCAATGGCATGTGCGGAATGCCTTGTTGGTAGGTTGCACGGTTTGCAAGTTAGGCTACCAGCGTGTGTGTTTGGCATGTGCGGAATGCCTTGTTGGTAGGTTGCACGGTTTGCAAGTTAGGCTACCAGCGTGTGTGTTTGGCATGTGCCAATGACATGTACGGCCATGTTGACCTAGTTGCAAGTCTTGCAAGCCTAGGGCGCTATATTTGGCGTGGGCCAAAGGCATAGCGGCTTGGAAATATGGCCTGCGATACGTGTTGGCATGTGCCAATGGCACGTACGGCCATGTTGACCTAGTTGCAAGTCTTGCAAGCCTAGGGCGCTATATTTAGCATGGGCCAAAGGCATAGCGGCTTGGAAATATGGCCTGCGATACGTGTTGGCATGTGCCAATGGCACGTACGGCCATGTTGACCTAGTTGCAAGTCTTGCAAGCCTAGGGCGCTATATTTGGCGTGGGCCCAAGGCATAGCGGCTTGGAAATATGGCTGCGATACGTGTTGGCATGTGCCAATGGCATGTACGGCCATGTTGACCTAGTTGCAAGTCTTGCAAGCCTAGGGCGCTATATTTGGCGTGGGCTTAAGGCATAAGCGGCTTGGAAATATGGCTGCGATACGTGTTGGCATGTGCCAATGGCACGTTCGGCCATGTTGACCTAGTTTCAAGTCTTGCAAGCCTAGGGCGCTATATTTGGCGTGGGCCCAAGGCATAGCGGCTTGGAAATATGGTGGGATACGTGTTGGCATGTGCCAATGGCACGTACGGCCATGTTGACCTAGTTTCAAGTCTTGCAAGCCTAGGGCGCTATATTTGGCGTGGGCCCAAGGCATAGCGGCTTGGAAATATGGCTGCGATAAGTGTTGGCATGTGCCAATGGCACAGACGGCCATGTTGACCTAGTTGCAAGTCTTGCAAGCCTAGGGCGCTATATTTGGCGTGGGCCAAAGGCATAGCGGCTTGGAAATATGGCTGCGATACGTGTTGGCATGTGCCAATGGCACGTACGGCCATGTTGACCTAGTTGCAAGTCTTGCAAGCCTAGGGCGCTATATTTGGCGTGGGCCAAAGGCATAGCGGCTTGGAAATATGGCTGCGATACGTGTTGGCATGTGCCAATGGCACGTACGGCCATGTTGACCTAGTTGCAAGTCTTGCAAGCCTAGGGCGCTATATTTGGCGTGGGCCAAAGGCATAGCGGCTTGGAAATATGGCTGCGATACGTGTTGGCATGTGCCAATAGCACGTACGGCCATGTTGACCTAGTTGCAAGTCTTGCAAGCCTAGGGCGCTATATTTGGCGTGGGCCAAAGGCATAGCGGCTTGGAAATATGGCCTGCGATACGTGTTGGCATGTGCCAATGGCACGTACGGCCATGTTGACCTAGGTGCAAGTCTTGCAAGCCTAGGGCGCTATATTTGGCGTGGGCCCAAGGCATAGCGGCTTGGAAATATGGCCTGCGATACGTGTTGGCATGTGCCAATGGCACGTACGGCCATGTTGACCTAGTTGCAAGTCTTGCAAGCCTAGGGCGCTATATTTGGCGTGGGCCCTAGGCATAGCGGCTTGGAAATATGGCCTGCGATACGTGTTGGCATGTGCCAATGGCACGTACGGCCATGTTGACCTAGTTGCAAGTCTTGCAAGCCTAGGGCGCTATATTTGGCGTGGGCCCAAGGCATAGCGGCTTGGAAATATGGCCTTGTTGCCATGGTGCGCGGGGGTGCGGCTTGGTTTGGCATTGTTGCCATGGTGCTTGTGGTGCGACTTTTGGTTTGGCATTGTTGCCATGGTGCGGCTTGGTTTGGCATTATTGCCATGGATTTTGGTTTGGCATTGTTGCCATGGTGCGCAAATATGCGGCTTGGTTTGGCATTGTTGCCATGGTGCGCGAGGTGCGACTTGGTTTTGGAATTAGGGTTACGTGTTGAAAACCCCTAACTGGTATTTTGAAAAATACCCCTATTAATTGTTTACACCGAGTTAAATGCTCTTAGTTAATGTGTTGCGGGTAACACTAGGTCATGGGGTTTTACGATTTTACCCCTTGTTTAAAAACCACCATCAACATTAAGTCCCCGCTTAGCTCTAACAGGGCTTTGTTGCGAGGTAAGCATAAGATGGTGACAGGACTATCAACAAAGAAACCGTAAAGAGAATTGAGGGGCTTGTATGAGCTTTTATAAATAGGATTTGGAATCCTTTCCTCGGGAGTTTTGCACAAATCGGGAGGTGGCACACATTGGTGGGGCCGGTGCGGCTTGGGCGACGTTGGGAAGTTGGCGTGAGTTGGGAAAGCGAGTGTGCTAACTGGGTGAGACCGGCGCAATGTGGAAGCTGTGCGTGCTTGCGGGCGTGACTTGGGAAATTGCGTGTGCCGGCTGGTGGGACCGGCGCAAGGTGTAGAAACCGTGCGTGCTTGTAGGCGTGACTTGTGCGGCCATTGGGAGGTCGGCGCAATTGGTGGGGCCGGTGCAACTTGGAAACCGTGCTCGCAGGCGTGACTTGGGCGGCATTGGGAAGTCGCACCCTTTGTGGGCCCGTTTCTTACACGCGTGATTTTAGTGAAAGGGAAATCCTTCCCTATTTCAAAGTCTTTCACGCCTATATATATATATATATATATAAAGGCCCTTTCTTCCCATCCTGCGCTTTATTCTTTCCTCTTTTCATACTAGCGGCAAAGAGAAACCAGCTTCCAGGTATGTCTTCGAGTACTTTTCTCTCTCTCTTTTTTTTTCTTTTCACGTAGGTGTAAACCTTAAGAGTAGGCGCTTCCACAATCCTTGCATATGATTCCTTGGCGTGCCTCTTGTAGAAAATATTGTATGTATGCAACCAAGGGAATACTGCATATATCGTTTGAACCCGTAGGAAATATTGCATATATGAATTTTCGGTCCTGAAAGAAATATTTGAACCTCGAAGAAAATACGCGTGTGTATTTTGAACCCGTAGAGGATGCTCCGTATATAATTTCGAACCCGAAGAACGATACCGTAGGCGTATTTGAGCCCGTACGAAACATTGCATGTGTATTTCGAACCCGTAGAGAACTCGTATGGATCTCGAAGAAGAATAATGTGTATACGCTTCATATGACTTCGAACCAAGCAGGAAAATATTGTATATATGATTTTTGCTTCTTGAAAAGAAGTACCACGCGCGCAGTTTTTTGAACCAATAGAAAAATGCTCCATATATATTTTTGAACCCGAAGAAGGATACTGTAGACACACTTGTACCCGTATAGAATGCCGCGTATATAGTCTCGAACCCGAATAAAATACTGTGTATATAGTCTTGAACCCGAATAAAATACTGTGTATATAGTCTTGAACCCGAATAAAATATTGTGTATATAGTCTTGAACCCGAATAAAATACGTCCTCCTTCCCCTTTTTTTTTTTTTTTTTTGTTGGGTATGATTATGTGTCGGAGATAACCGTCTTTCTCCGTTTGTTTTGTGCAGATATCTTATTACCAAATTGTTATGAAGGAATTCGATAAGATGTTACACGAACCACATTTCACTTCTTTCGAGGGATGCTCATAATTCCAAACCGAACACGAGATGATGAATTCTTCACTAGAGCCCTCGCCCCTGCTCGGAAGAATGACCCAGGTTTCGTGCCAATTTTGCTAACCGGTGGTGAGGATGAAAGGAAGACAAGTTCGGTTCGCGAGAGAGCACCATTCGGTTCTGTCTTCATAAAGGGGTATATTCTTCTTCCAACATTGACTTAGGATGTGTCAAAGCCCATTGCGTTCTTTTGATAGATGGGTTGAGTTCATGGTGAGCAAGGAGCATATAAATACCAACTTGACTCGAGCGCAGGTCATTGATGCTTGTCAAGACTTGAGTAAATCTCCAGATTAGGAAGGATATCCCGGGCTTGGTTGCTTTCATCTCCGTGATGGTGTTCGGACACCCATACAATCATATGTAGATGGGGCGAGATAACTTTCTCCTTGGAGAGTGTGGCTCTCTTGTTGAATCTTCCCAGAATCGGGAATCTTAGAATCCAATTATCTGAAAGTGAGGTGAAGATGCGGGATGAACTTGCCGCTAAGTTGGGGGATTTCACTCGGAAAGACTCCATTGCAAAGTCAAAGGACTCTGCCCGGAAAGAGGATGAAAGGTGCCCTTACGGTTGGTGGATATCTCAATGGTTTCGGACGAGTTGGAGCCCGAGCAAAAGCGATGATCTTCATGTCGCAGCATTTTTGGCTCTACGGTTGTCTAGAGACATTTTTGATGACGGTTACGGCAAGAAGGAATACGACCGGAGTTGTTAGCGATTCTTTGTGAAGTTGGCAAAGGGTGAAGTTCTTCCCATTGGCAAGTCGTTCCTTGGTTCCCTGTATGTGCATCTGGATCACCTAGTTGCGAACATGCGAGTTTCGAATGGTTTCATGAAAGTGGATTCATATGTGCACGTTGCTTTTCTGCAAGTCTGGCTATGGGAGCACTTTGAGAAGTATGCTCCAAAACCGTTGCCTTCGCTTCCCGTGAGTTGGGGTGGCTCCCGAATTCTTCGATGGGTGAACAGGCGTCCAAGAGTTGGCGTGAGCTTGGTTAGTTTTCTTGATAAGTTGCATGAAATCAATTTTCGTCCATGGGGGGGCCGGTCCATAAGTCGAGACTCAAATTGACACTTTTGCTTCGCTCCGCTCATGTCTTTGTCTTGATGACGATTTGAGCGTTGGTGAAAAAACTCCGTTCATTCAAAGCTGCTTGCCAGGTTATATGTAGTCTTTCTTCGTGGGGTCTTTCCGGATAGCTGCTTACAATATTGACTTGTGCTTCTCGTCACATGGGTTTCGATCAAGGGGTGCCTCTTGTTTACCGTAGGTGATCCCTAAGGATTCATTGCGTGTCGCCCTTGACGCCAGTGCCCTTAAGCCGGGTATCCGTCTTTCCTTCTTTCAAATGGGAAGAGTAACTTAGACGACCTTCGGCTATAATGAGTTTTGGTGCGACGAGTTTACTATGATCCGAGATTTTGTGAATAATATGGTGGAAAACGTTCGTTGCAAACCTTCCCCAGCAGTTCTGAAGGAGTATCCGATGTTGAGAGATCCCAAGCGAAAGTTGCCTAGCAATTCGGAAAGCCCCCAGGCCAAGGAACGGAGAACAAAGAATCGTGCTGGCGGGTTCCGGACGGTTTCACAAGATCCTCCCACGGCTCTTGTGTCTTTCAGTTCTTCCAATAACCAGGTATGTGTCGCCTCTTCGTTGGTTTGTCTCAAAATACGTGAGTTTCTGCTGAGAATATGTGTCTTGTTTCCTTCAGGGCTTCGATAGTGTTAATGCTTTTGCTGCTCTTGCATGTTGCCAGGAGACGGCAATTTCTTAAAAGAACTCCAGCAGCATTGAGCCTTCTCATAGCGATGATGAGTCAGAGAGAGAAGAGGGTTCAACAAGTGAGAGTGATTCATCCGCAGAAAGACTGCACTGGTTCACATTTCGGGAAGTGGTTCGGTGAGTTCCGCGCTTCTCTTCTTTCTTCTTGTTTCTTCTTTTGAAAAATGTCTGACTCAAGCTCGCAGGAGGAATCCGGTTCGGAGGACGATTCTGGGGTAGAGCCACACGGAAACTTGACTTTGGTGGCCACCGTCGGTGACTTGGAGATGGGAGTTAGCCAATTGCCGGGCACAGATGTGGTTCAAACGGTGGATGATTCTCTAATGGTTGCTGCCGTAGACATGGAAGAAAATCCTCTGCAAGTCGTGAGGCCAGGTGCAGGCGCCATTTTTGATCCTCCGTACTTGGTTCCTTATCCATGTCATGTGCTGGTTGGCGGCTTTAGCGTGCCGGCTAAGCATGAGGAGTTGTACACCAGAATCTGGGAGAAGTACGGACTTATGGCCACAACCAAGAAAGTCACTAGTCGATTTGCGCTGGCTAAGCGTGTAGAAGAGGCTTTATCTTCCATCGAGGATATGCGTGAGGTGCTGGTCACACCGTTTCTAAAGACTTTATTGCCGATTGGGAGCACCATCGCGACGTGTGCGTAGAAAAGGAGTTCAACACTTCGTGGTTTGTCGAAAGCCTTGCTGAGATCAAAAAGTTGAAAGATGCAGCAACCGAAAGCCTTTCCGCCGAGGAGATTGCACGACAGGAGGTAGAACTCGAAAAGCTTTCCAAGATGTTGACTATGAAGAGCGGCTCTTGAAGATGCAAAGTTGACTTTCTCCAAGAAGAACAGACCTTTGTTGGATGATTTTCCTTGAATGTTTCTCTGTTAAACTTTCATTTAGGTTCTCTCTCTCTTTTTTTTTTTTGAAAGACATATTGGATGTCTGGTTCAAAGTTTGACCGGTTTTGGTAGACAACTTTTAGCTTTTGAGGATATTGGATTATTTCTGGGATGAATGGTTTTGATAGTATGACTCTGATTATGCTTTGGGAAAGGAATATTGCTCTTATGAAAGTGTGTGCTAGCAATAGGCACAAGAGTATGACGGTTTTATTAAGAACCTAAAAACAGATCGTTTATTCTTGCCCAATCTAATTTTACTCACTTGCAAACACGCCTCTCTCCAAGTAAAGGCGGCTTTGCTGGTAGCATCGCCAATTAGTCCCCAATTGCTGGTAGCGTCTTCAGCGAGTCCCCAGTTTTCTGGTGTAGTTTTAACAACTGATAACCGGGTTGTCTGGCAGTTGAGTCAGACTGAGTCGCAAGTCCCCAATCGATGGTAGCATCTTCAACGAGTCCCCAGTTTTCAGGTGTAGTTTTACAACTGTAACCGGGTTATCTGGCAGTTGAGTTGGATCGAGTCGCCTTCCCCTACCATCTTGACATCTGGGTCGAAGAACGAGATCGACAGTCTGACATTGTAGCCGATAGATCAATCCTCCCGCTGTGGTCGCCAATTGTTTATGGGTAAAATCGTTTCGCCGATTTCGGTAAATTCGGTAGGTGAGTGAAAACGGGTTCAAACCCTAAAAAATGTGCTGCACGTGAGCACTTTATAGATTCGAGAGATCAATGTGTACAAGTCCGGCCTAAACCAAGAAATGGCCGTTCCGGACTTGCTTCGGTCACAAAGTGGAGGAGAAGGGTTGATTTGGGGAGGGAAGCAAAGAAAGGTGTTGAGGAGAGTAGTATCTCGACTTGTATCGAGAAAGTGAAAGCTTAGGAAGCTTGCAAGAGATGGAAGCTTTTGGGAGAGCTTGCAAAGTTGCCTTTCCGAGAGTGTAGTATTTTTCTCCGACCGAGACTTGTTGTCCGGTGGAAATAGGTAAGACCTATTTATACAAGTCGAGATTTGAAACGTACCCGACCTCATGAAGGAAGAGAGTAAAGGGTGAAATAATGGGAGGAGGTGGTAAGCATGGAGTTAATGGGTGAAAACGTTTTCACCATTATTTCCTCTTTTATTTGACCGCTTTATTCCTTTTCACGCTTTCTTAATGTGAACGTAGTGTACGCCCGCATGCTGTGACCGCCAAACCAAAACCCTAG